>NW_015148970.1:5108250-5142000 GCF_001465965.1 Polistes dominula
TATATATATATATATATTAAATCTTAGTAATTTTATATAAGTTTTTATATAAGTTAATTAAAAAAGCATATTATAGTTCGTATATTATTTGTTAAATATAATCCAAGAAGTAGTTTTGAATGTATTTAAACGATAAATAAGAGAAAGAAAAAATGAAAAGAGACGAAAAGATCACAGAGGGTTTGCACTTGACGAAAGAGGAGCATTGTCTTGTTCGTTGAGTTGAAATATAATAGACTCTCTTGGTCTATGCACCCACGCTTCGCACCTTTTTTCTATCTTCCTCCTACTCCTCCTCTTTCTCTTCTTTTTCATCCTCTTTTTCTGTTGTTTTTTCTTCATATGAGAAGAAGTCCTTTCTCGTGTGGTGTTAAAGAAATAAACGTCAGGACCAAATAAGTTTTACCACAATCTCTTATGCAATATTATATCGAAAAGGAAAACAAAAAGAAAATTCCTTTATACGTCAGACTATCGTAACATTGATCATATTATTCGTGCTTCTCAAAGGAAAGTAACACACACTTTCCACATTCGTAAAACGTTCATCTAGGTTCGATAAGTTACACACAACCCACACGTAAATCATAGATCATCGATTACCGAGCGACTCGACAAATCGAATATCTCGATTACGTAAGAATTTACGACTTTGTTCCTCTTCTTCTTCGTTGTATTCTTATTATTCTTATTTCTTCTTCTCACGAAGAACAAAGATACACTGTTGGCAATATATATGAAATCGTCACGTGAATTCCAATTAAATAGAATATTTATTCAAAATAAATTTTATTTATATAATTAAGATAATTATTATTATTACGAATTTATATATAATATATATATATATATATATATATATATATATATATATATATATTAATTATTTAATAATATTTAATTAATATTAAATTATTTAATATTGTATATTATAATTTTTCATAATATATATAATTATATATTATACATATTATTAAAAACTAATTGTAAAGAATTTATATATTTATATAAATAATTTTATAATAATAATAATAATAATAATATTTAATAATTATTTTAATTATATATTAAGTTATCCTAGTTAACAAGAACTTATGTGAATTATGTTATGTACATTTCCTATTATTATTTTTTCATTTTTATCAAAGAATAAATATATCGTTTCTATCGAAAAAACTTTTGACAAATAGTGCATATAAGAAAAAGTAAATAAGTACTTAATATATATGAACACTGTGCATGTTTTTAAGGAAAGTGAAAAGTAGTATGACGACGACGACGCCTCTTCTCTAAAATTTGCGATCGTACCTGTTGCGAGAAAAGACCTTTCCTGGCAAAGCTAATGGCACGGATTTATGTGGGTTAGGGCGTAGACTCAACTACCCGACGCATGCAACGAGAAAATCTCTCACTTGTACCGATTGTGTTAAGAATACATACATATATATATAAATGTATATACGCGTATATACTTTTGCTCTCGCGCGCACACGTTCTCCGTGACTCATACACGGCCTGTTACTTGCTTGCTTGCTTGCTTACCTGCCCACCTAATCCGGTGTGAGTCGCCGGAAGAGGAGGAAGAGGCACACACAATGAACGGGCGAGAACGACAAGTTGGACGCGAAACACAATGCCCACGAACTTTTTTTCTTTTTTATTTATCCTTTTTTTCCCCCATTTTTCTCTCTCTTTCTCTCTTTATATTTCTTCGAAACCCAACTTGGTCGACCTTTGCTCTTCTTTCCATCTAACTCAACTTGCTGCTGTTACTTATTATTATTTCATTTATCTTTTTTACAAAATATAATTTCTAAAAGTGGTATATCGAATAGAATACAAAATTATTATTTTATATAACGGTATAAAAGTAATATGAAATCAAAAAAAAATATAGTATAGTTATTGGAATATTAATGAAGAGATATCCTGTTGTGTTACCAATCTTTTTTTACACCCCCACACACTGAGTTATTATTAACCTATTCAATCACGTCTCGTATAATCACACGTTCTATTGAGAAACGTATTCATTGATGCTGCGTAGTCATCTTTGCAGAACCGTAATGCAACCTAACATATAATATATATATATACATATATATCATAGGTTTTGTATGAAGTAGTTAGAGATTACACACCAATTATAATTAACTTCTTGCTAAGTTTTTCCAGCCATCTTTCTCTTTTTCCTTCTAACTCACATACCTGTGTACACAAACACACACACATACATACTTAAAATAAGACTATTTCATTTTATACGTTAACCATTCATTCGCTTATCTCTCGTTTCCCTTTCCTCCATCTTGGATGCACGCCATAGAAGAGAAATAAAATAAAAAGAAAAAAAAATTCAGATTCACAAACATTTTCTTGTTTTTTTTTTTTTTCTTATACGAGAGTAGAACGCACGGCATCTCGTGCACAGTGTGACATGAAAACGGAAGAGTAGGAGGAAGAGGAGGGGGAAAATGAGAAGGTAGAGGTGGAAATGATGATGGAAATGGTAGTGGGGGTGGTGATGGTGGTGGTGGTAGAAGAGGATATCTTGTGCAAGCGTTTTGACCCGAGTGGGTGACCGTGCTTAAAGGGAAAAAGAAAAAGAAGATGAAGAAGAAGAAGAAGTGCATAGCGCGGAAAGTCGGTTGCAAGGACCTTGGAACCATTTTCCAAGCATCGAGATCGGGCCAACGTTCTTTTATCCGACCTGGTAGTAACTCTCGCTCTCTCGTTATTCGCTAGAGCGAATCGAAAATGTGCACGCGCGCCATTGTTCGATACTTGGTAGTCTTTCCAATTCTTTTTCTGTTTGTCTTCTATTTCTTATTTTCTTTTTATTTAATTTTATCGTCTTTATGGACAATTAGGTCATTTTTAATCAATCTGTAAAAGAACAAGTTACTAATATATTTATTTATTTATAATATGTATCTTTGAAATGGTTTGCACATTGCAGGTTTTATAAATGTGTAGAAATAGTATGAGTAGAATTAATATACAGTATTTTTGTTTGGTACAGGTAATTAATTATTTCGTTATTAAATAATATGCAAATTTTATTGAGAGGTAATATTAAAAAATTTATTTAATTATTAATATTTTTATTTACTAAAATACAAGAAAAATTAAAAATACTATATGATGATAAAGAAAATATTAAATTTGTACTATAAATTATTTAAATATTTAAATTTAATATATATATATATATATATATATATATATTATTATTATTATTATTATTATTATNTTATTATTATTATTATTATTATTATTATTATTATATATATATATATATATATTTTATTATTATTATATATATATATATATATTTTATTTTTATTATATATTTATTATTATTAAATATTTAAATTTAATTATAATTTATTTAAATATTAATCCTTCTCTCTCGATTACAATTTTTTTAATATTACCAATAAAAAGAATATTTTAATTTCTACTTAAAAAAAAAATATATATATATATATTTTTTTTTATTTCAATTATAATAGAAAAATTATTCTACAGGTTTCAAACAATAAGAACTTTATCCCCTCCCCTTATAAGTGTTACAAACCTCGAAAATAATAAATATAATATTAAATATAGTGAAGTATCGTGATGAGAGGTGAGAATCGGTATCGGTAAGATTGTCGATGTCGTCACAGTTTAAATGTTCTAAGTTAATATTTATTAATATCGTTCTAACGTTAATCTTGCTTATCGAGTAAGCAGCTTACACAGGTATGTGTATATATATACAAATATACACACACATACTTATATCTCATAGGTGTTCGTTCTTACTGGTCCACCGTGTGTTATCCAACGATCGTTGTAGGTTACACAGCATGTACACCAAAGAATGCAGCTATGTAAGTATGTACATTCAAACCCCTCCCCCTTCCTTCTGCACCCCTCTCTCCTGAGTACCGTCGGTCTCTCGTGATTTACGATTAGGTAGTCCAGAAATCGACAGTACATAGCCAATAAGAAGAAAATAAATGTTACCAACAAGACCTGCCGGGCACGATCTACGACTAAGTAAGCTGATACGCTCCCGTGAACGAGTTCGATACGTTGTGGCTTCTCGAAACACGACGTGTTACCCCCCGTCCCCACCCTCACTCACTCCCCTTACCGTGACCTCCCATGTCTAAGATCTATCGAACTCCTTTAGGTAAAATACACCCTCAAACTTCCAGTCTTTCAACTTTTTATACTAATCCCCATGTATTTTTTATTTTTTTTAGCTTTCCATCTTTTGAAGCTAGGAATAAGAATTATTTAAATAAACAAATTTTCACACATTTTGTAGATTATTTAATTACAATAATGTTTTATTTAAAGATCTTAAGATAGGAATATTTCTTTTTTTTCTTTTTTTAGATAATTCACAAGATTATGTTCGGTCTGTTTGAATTTTTGTTCCAATGAAAAACTTTTAGATCAAACTACCACCTTTCGGTATTATTTTTTTATTTTACTTTACGATACACGAGGTATATATATATAATGTTTTGATGTTGGGTTAAAGGAATGGATCGTGAGATAGAATACATTTTTTTCTTTTGTCGGACGGATGTAATAAAATTAGGGAACTAACAATAAAAACTTATGGCATCGGGGTTTGCTTTAGTTCCAGCAAACATTGAAAGGTTTGAGACACGACTATCTTTCATTCTTTTCTATTCTTTATTTTTTCCTCTTTTTTCCTTCTGCTTTGCTACTCTGATATTATATATATATATATATATATTTGCTCTAAAATCCTAATTTTATGGTTCTAAAAGGGAAGCATAAAAAGATCACCTGTTAGTATATGTTACGCATGAGGGGAATAGGTCATGATCATCGAATATTGTGTTATAGAAGTGTATTTGGGATAAGTTTTGACGGATCACAGGTACCGACATTAACAAAATATTATTTCTTTATAGTATTGTCAGACCAAAGAAATAATACATTCGAAATAATTCAAGTTTTGTGAATGTGCTTACGTAATATCCTTTTAAAAGTGCGGTATATATGTTTCCAAAAACTAATGGTACTTTATTGTTGGTCATTAAAGTCGGATTATAATTTTCTTTTATTTTTTTATTTTTTTTATGCCTCTCAATTTCTGTCTTCTTTATTTCAAGCATTTTTTTTTTATAAAACTACTCCTTTATTCGAGACAACATCAACGTGAAACTGTGTTTAGAGAATCATGCTCTTGGGAATCCCTTTTTTGTATCTTCAATGCGATCATTTACCTTTCATTTTGGATTATTATTAAATATTATACCCCTTTCAAATCGTATCACGCGTGTGTTCATAGATATATGTGTGCAAATGTAAAAGATAGTTTAACTTTTTTTTTTAAAGATAAATTTCTGTCTTTTTTTTTCTGTTTCAAGAAATTATATATTACAAACTTTTCTATTTTTTGTTTTTATTTTAGTTTCAAAGATAAAACAATACGATACCTTGAATTCAAACGATTACGATTTTATAAAGTCTTAATTTGTGATTTTAGATAGAAGTTTGTAAAAAAAAGTAATTTGTTCAAATTGATCCCAAATTTTTTTCAATCACCGAATGTTAAATATTTTAAAAAGAAAAAGTAATGTGTGTGTGATATCAAATTAGAGTCATTAAAAGGAATGTTATTATGAAAGTCATAATTTACTTTTTATTTTATATATGTGAATTTAAAAAAATATTTCCATTTTATGTATTAGTGTGAATAAGAATTATTTAAAAAAAAAAAAATTGAATACAACGAAAAAAAAATACAATTGATATCGAAGAAGAAGAAGAAGAGTAAATCTTTCGTGTTTGAAAATAATGTTGAAAGTAAATTCAGGAACAATGGTCAGTCATGAAAACACCCACGCTCCAGCTTCGACACGAGGATGTCGGCGTTAGCCATAACTGCCTAGAAAGGATCCTCGTAAAGTGTAACGAGCTACCGTTCGTAGTAAGAACGAAGGAAAATCGTGCGGCTTCAAGGTTGTCCCGATCCGTGTGAATCATGCTTTCAGTTTGCGCCATCGTAAAATTGATCGTACTTAGTGTATAATAATTCTTTTTAATACTCGTGGAAAGCTGACCAGGGTGTTTATCAAAGATATTTTAAACTCGTTAATGGAAACTAAAGATTTCTTCTTGATTATCAATGACGTTACTTGTTTTAACATAGTTAACTACTTCCGACGAACTATGTTGCATAGAAACACACACGATAGTAGGTAACAGGAACGTGATTCATTGCCATTAATCGCGAAGAGTGGGCGAAATTAGAGATTTATCTGTATCGGTTACGACCACGTTCTCCTTTTTGTTCTATTCTAAAATGTTTTTTATTCTCTTTGATCCAATACCCATTCACCGACGATCGTGTATATCCATTTTAAAAATTTCATATAATTGTTGGTTACGTTACATATGTATATACGAGCTGTTCCAAGAAATATTTGATCAACGTTACGGGTTCTCATAATAAAAATAATCATAAAAAAAAATTTTTATATAAATATACTTATCTAGAAAAACAACAACAAGTCAATTTTTTATTACTAATTTGTACAATAACAGGTCAAATAATTAAATATACTACCAATATAAAATTATTTAAAACATGAAATTAATTAAGTCAGAATTTTATTTTTTATTTTTTTATTAACTGTGTTGTATATGGCAAAATAGTAAACGCAAAATAGGTTTGTCGAAGAATGCAGGATGGAAAAAAATAAATGAAAAATATACTAGCAGTTATTTTTGACCATGGTAAGTTTTAATAATGTAAAAGTTGACACTGTAAATACTTATTTACTCGCTATCGTATCTTATTGATGTATTGAATAAGGTATTCAAGTTCTTAGGCGCGTTCTTGATCGTGCATCGACATTTTTATAACATTTGCGGTCCTGGTCACGCACAAACTATATTTGTCTCACGCGCGCACTTATACGCCCGGAAAGTTTGATCGTGTTATGTATAACCATGATCAATCGTAAGTAGTAGGTAGTATAAGGTGTGTTAAAGTAGTGGATCCACTTCAGGGTCAGACATCTGCGCATCGATATGAGGACCTCGTCTTCAGTTCCTTCGCAATTGGTCTCTCATACTTATATTATATTTTCAATCGATCGTATAAATTTCAACACGAATTTATATGAACAATTTTTTTTTTATTTATCAAAATAGAATCAATCAAAATGATAAAATTAAAATTTGATTAAAAGGTTCATATAAATTGTTAAGGATATAATTAATAAAAATATATTTTTAATATACAGAATGAAACATCGATCAAATTCTTTGATAATTAATTGTTGGTATTAAATTAATATTACTTATTTAAATTAATTATTTATTTAATTAATTAAGTAATTAAATAAATAATTTAGTATTTAATTATAAATAATTTGGTAATAAAAATTTGAAAGAATTTTTAAAATTTTAATTATAATTTGCTATTACCTATTAGAAATAAAATTTATCTTTTTTTTTGTAAATTTTATTTTAATTTGAAATTGTAATATATTTAAGTACGATCAAATATTAAAATTTTCTAAAATATTTAAAATAAACTTAACCTTTTATAATTCCATTTATCTTTAAAGAAACTAACCAATTTGTGGATGAGTTGAAAAGTTACCAAAATAGAAAGATGATATCAATTCACCTTCGTATATTCAAATTTGTATCTTATTTCATATTGCGAAGAATAAATATCAAATAAACAAGAAATATAATAATAATAATAATATTGGTTTAGTAAAATGAATACCGTGAGAGAATGATTTTTGATCGGATAACGAATGAGAACGTGCGAGAGTGATATATTCGATTCGCGTAGTGTTTTAGAAGGCATAGTTAAGAGTTAGAAGCCCACACGGTAGCGAACATTGTTATTCAAATCAGGCATTGTCTCTCTTGGCCAGGGAGATGCTAATTTTTCGGTCCTTGGTTATTACACAGGCTTAGGGCGTTTCTAATGCGTTCCGATATAGAGCGAGTTTGCGGATCATGAAGGATCGTACAAGTTAGATGATCGCCCTTTTCCCTTTGTTAACGCCTTTTCACGTTACTCTTTCTCTCTCTCTCTCTTTATTTCTTTCTCTTTCTTTCTTGTAATACTTCAAACGCGGTTATCCAACTGATACCAGACGACTCCGCCTTCCTACGTAATTATGACGTCCAGATCTTTGAGATGAAACAAAGGATCTATACGTTACGACGCGTTTATTCAGCTTTCTCTTCTAACGTTTTAACAATCATGAATTCTTTTGATTATTTTTATTTTTTTTTTCAAAGATATCGCTTTCTTACTTTCTTCGATCGTACGACGAGAACAATTGTGAGATTAGGATTCAAATAGTTAGCCATAGATTTAGATCGGAAAGTGATATTATGTTGCATTGATAATTATTTTTTCAAATGTTTAGTAAATTTTTGTAATAATTTTATGTTCTAGTCTGACTCATAAGTCGATTAATATTAAACACTATAATAATTTAAGGTTAATATATTAGATGGTTGCTAAAGAATACTGGGTTTAATGCTAGCATGTATTTTGTAGTTTAGGTATTGGTGAGAATGATTTGATCTATATAGGTGAGATTTTTCAAAACCTAAGAGATTTATAGATCAATTGATAGTGAACAATAATAAGTTGTTTTACCGAAATAAGTTAATTCGATACTTGAACAGAAAAATTGCAGGTGAACTGATTCCATATTCATATTCAACTTCATCAGGGTTTCAAATGTTTTATACTACAATATTAAATTTAGAAAATTTTTCTAATTTATTTTTGTAAGTACTATTTAAAGAATGATATATATAAAATATATTGAAGTAACATATTGAACTGATTAATTAATTTCCTAAAATATTCGTTCATAGTTACATAGAAATTTTGCCAGTTCGATATTTCCCACATTTCTCTTGGCCCACCTACCATCAATCTTAATGATCACAATAAAAAACACCCACTCCAAAAAAAAAATCTTTAACATTTCGTGTTGCAAGAAAAATTTGTCAAATATTCACCAAAAAGTAATTAGTACCCCTACTTCCTGAACGAATAAATGAATTACTATTTCAACAACTCAATTAAAGACCAAGACATGTATTGTATAAAAAGCATACAGGAAAGATCCGTGATCGATCAACCGATCAATCGATCGACAGATCGACATATCGAATAAGAAATAAAGAAAGAAAATAAAGAAAGAATTTTCTTGGCTCGTAGTTGCATATCCGCTAATCGCGACGCGTTCTCGGCCGTTAGGCGCCGGTCTAACTCGACGTGCGCGCGTCAAAGCATGAAGTTTTATCTCTCTCTCTCTCTCTCTCACTCTCATTCTTTGAAAGAATTAGAAAAGAAGAAGAAGACAATAGAAAAGAATAAGATAGAAAGAGAACACGTAGTTCATTCTAAGGTTCATTCGTAGTTTCATTCGTATGTTCATTCGTACGTTCATTCGATCGTTCGCGCGTCGATCGCCGCGGGATATTTTCGAGACGAACGATAGAGACATAAAGAAGGGACGTGCGACATCCTGCTGGCCGCGGGCGGCCATTGGCGAGGTATAAATCATTCGCGCGAGGGATTGCATTTCAATGCTTTGCTTGCTTGCTAGCTGGCTAGTTTACTTGCTATATACTGGGGGCCACTGAACATGTGAGACCAACCAAGAGAAATAGAAAAAGAAGAAGAAGAAGGAGAGTAAAGTAAAGTAAAGTAAAGAAAGAAAGAAAGAGAGCATCATTGGTCACATGTAACGATTTTATTTAAGTATACCGGCAATGCAACCCAACGTTCCTTGCGCTTATGTTCATCCCTCGTTACAGATGCAGCTAGCGCGTATCCGGCAAGCCTCCTCTCTACGTCGGACGAGCAAGAAAGATAAGGGGAAACGGGGAATGAAGAGAAAAGAGGAGGACGATGTACACACGATCCGGGGAGGAGAGCCCACCTCTTGGAAACTCCGATCGACCTTTCTCCTTCTTTCTCTTTTATCTTTCTCTTTGTCTTTGTCTTCCTTTCTTTCCCCCTTCTTTTTAAAGAACAACCCACGAAGTACTCTGACTCATCTATCCATTCGTAACAGAACAAAGTCGTGTCTTCGATTTTACCCTAAACATTTTTTCCTTTTTTTCTTCTTCCTGTGTATTGAGTACGTGTTAAAGTTAATGAATTATTTAATTATATGAGAAAATTATTTTTTTTTGTTTAAATATTTTTGGGACTGTATTGTAAAAATAATTAATCATAATATAAATAATAATTTTGTAAGGGTATATATCGATATTTTATTTAAAGTATTAACAATTTTTGTATTAATTAATGTCAGTTACTAACCACCACTGATATTACATACTAATATTGTACATATCAATAAGTACCCTGCAACCCATCTCATTTATTTCAAATACCAACAAAAAAATAATACTTAAAAATCCAAACTTAATAAGTAACAACTATCATTATCAGTTTGTACACAACCCATTAATTAAAAACGCAGGTAAAAAAAAAATAGAAAAAAATTATAAAACTCAATAAGTAACCACCCCTAATAATAATAATAGCAATAATAACCAGGATATAATCCATATGTATAAATGATTAGATAATAATTAGAAAGAGTTAGAAACAGGTGTATACATATATTATACTTACCATTAGAGATTAGAGAACGGAAAAAGGGAAAGTGAGAAGAATTTCCCAGAGGCGTTCGTGGTCCATAAGCCATGGAAAGAGGCGGTACTCCATCGACCGTATCACTGATCGTATCTTGCTCTCCTTGCCCAGCAGAAAGAAAAAGAGAGATGGAGAAAAAGAGAAAGAGAGAGAGAAAGATGCGCTTGCTCGGCGTCGGCCAATGGCATAAATCTCAGTTCGCATGCGAACGGCACGCATGTGCCCGCGTACGAGTCACGCACTGGGCGTGTCGCACGCAACGCCCGGCACGTGGATACCTGGATACGCATCGACTGCCACTCTCTCTCAACTGACACTCGTAGTTAACTGACACTACATGAAAGAGAGAGAGAGAGAGAAAGAGAGAGAGACAAGAACGTTCACCGACTACTACTACTACTTACCAATACCAATACGATTTAAGACACGTGCGTTCATACGAGATTTTTTTTTTATTTTTCTCAAATTGTCTTCCCCTCCTGTAGAGTTCGATAAACTTAAGAATTATATTTGGATGCTAATGATATTTGTACATTTTTTTAAATTGAAATTGATTTAATTGTAGATTTTATTATTTATGTTTAAGTTTGTTTTTAATTAATCTGAGATTTATTTGGATGAGAAATTTTTTATTAATCATTGTAATTGGAAGCGATTACGTTTTTTTTTTGATTGATATTTTTTATGTATATTTGTAAAAATATACTTTTATACTTTCGGATAAATAAGATATTGATTAGAACTTGTATTGATATCTTGGTATCAATCTCTCATTGGTTTGATAAGTTTATTTCATATGATTTGATGGTATTTATTAAAATCTCTTATGGACAATTCGTTTTGTTTTACTATTGACATTGATTATTAATTTTAATTGATAACATTACGATGGGTAGAAGATGTAGCCTGCAGTCCGCAGATTCTCATTAGTATTAATATATGTAGATTACATTTTGGTTTGGTTCGTATTTTTAATTAGTATCATGTAATTGTATTGCATCGATATTTTATTCTATACATAATGACATCAATGAAATTGTATTTAGCAATAACTTACTTGTTATTTTGATAGTTATTTTATACAATAGCATGATACTCAATAGTTAATATATGTAAGAGTATTTAATTGATCCCATTTCTAATGGTAATAATTTTTACCAAGTTAATTTTATTAATCTTATTAATCTTTTAACATACTATAGATTATTTAAAGACATATAAAACATATTAAATAAAATTTTCATTATTAAAAAAGTTACTTAACTCTATACTTTACTACTACACTGTCTTTACCTTACCATATTTGTTATACATAATAAATCTCATTAAATTTCCATTGATAACAATAATTATATTCAAACAACCATGTAAAATAATAATAATAATAAGTAACATCATATATCGATGGGATCATCTGGATATTTTATCGACTATAAAACGTCATCACGTTTCTTCCATAAATTAAAGAAAGAAAAAGAAACAAACGTGAAAAGGAAGAGAGAACAATTTTAGTTCCGGAAAAAAAAGAAAAAGAATCTACTCGTTAGATCGTTATTATATTTAATACTTAGATCAATATGCGGTAACGCGATTTGTTTTAGGTTCGTGAGTGGACTGTTTGCTAATCGGTAGTAGTACACACCTGGATATAGGAGTTTAGTGCATAGAGGCGCGTACGAAGGGTGGTGCGTAATGCAGCTCTCTTCTTCGTGCTTCGAAACGTGACCAGACACAGGGCGTCCTGTGTCGATGAAACTTAGCGATGAAGGAAGAAAAGGAGGAGAATAAGAAAAAGGAAGGGGAGGAGGTGGAGGAGGAGGAGATGTTCAACGCGGATGACTCAAAGTCTTTTTAGAATGTACGTTGGCATTGTGCACGAAGGTGTCACGGGAATACGAAAGAAGTCTTTGCGTGAAAAAAAGAAAAGAAAAAAAAAACGAGAGATGTCGTAGTAGAAGAATCGTATACGGCACTGACCTGAACGATTCTCGATCGTACGAACAGATAAACATTTGAATACACTGACGTATTTTCCTATTGATCAATGAGGGATTGAATTAAAAATTATTTTTTAATGTAAACTTTTTTTCTCTATTAAAGAAATAGGGGTGGTTATATTTGTTCTCAAAAATTGTTGTTTATATTAATAGAAGTATTTGGTAATATCAAAGTTAACTAATAAACAAAAGTCTTCCAAGTACGAGTTCCTATTTGCACGTTGCATCTATTGGATTTAAATAGCATTGATATTATTTTAAAATGATAAAATTTATTACAATAAAACACACTAATGAAATATAAATTCTCAACTAGTGTTATTGTCAGTATTAAACTTGTACATTGAAACACGTTACAATGGGTTAGTTCAAAGTTCTTACGTAATTTCTCTAACGGGGATCGTGTTAATTAACGAGAGCAACGTACTTTGAAATGAAAGAGAAAGAAAAAGAGAGAAAAAGATTTGTTGTTGCGTTGTGTGATTTCTCGTGTCACGTATTCCCACTTTCGTCGTTATCCTTCCTATATATGTGAGATGCAGTTTGTCCTTACCCCAATAGAAAATTCAGTAGCAGTAGATTGTTAATTAACGATCACGCTTCGTTAAGAGTTAAGGTTCTCAAATATGGTAGTGATGACGATGATGGTAGGGTTTACCATGATGGTGGTGGATTGTGGTGGTGATGTTTGCTATTGCAGACTTGACGACAGATGCTGTTGCTGCTGTTTCTATGAGATTGAATCGAACGTGTCGACCATGGCACCTACTCTACCAACGCACGACTCAATGCGGATTTCATTTCACAATCGGCATCTTGAACTTTTACACGGAGACACACGATCTTTCTCGTATCGTCGACGTATTCGTGTTACTAAGTACTTACATATATACATACATAATAAAATATAGGTATACTTGTTAGATAGATACACCTTATACTAGAAAATGAGAACGAGACGATGACACGAGTTCTCTTCTTCTACGTTTATTCGTGATTTTCTTAACTCATTCGTCTCCACCTCGATCATTCGTCTTTTAATTAAATTCTTTCTTCGATCTCGATAGTAAACGACTTCTCAACGACTCTTAGCGTGGATCGTAATTTTTCGATCTATCGTAAAGAAACGTTTTAAAACATTTTGTAAGACGTATAATACTACATGCCTGATATATATATANATATATATATATATATATATATATATATATATATATATATATATATATATATTACATACTTACATTTCGGATTTGTTTTCTATTTTGTTTTCTATATAAACTTTAAAAGCGTTCTCTATACCAGTTACAGATAAATTTACTATTCTCTTTTTTTTTTACGTTTGGTTTTTTGAACGAATCTTAAGATAACGCAATTCGAAGTAATTGCCTTTAGGATGGTTATTTCGAGATAATTAGGATTGAAATATCAGGCGTACTACACTACTATAGTCGATGTGATCTACGTGAAATCTTATGTATCTACGTTTTCTAAGACTAATAAGACAAAATGTCAGCACGTTTTGTAATTAACCACTGCTCTCGGCAGTTAAATTCGTGCTTATTTTTATCGAAACCCGTGACGAATCCTACTATTTACGATAACGTTAATAAACGGTTAGAGGATCTCTCTGATTCTATCCCAGTCTAACTTTTAAACGATATTGCTACTTTTCTTTACCACGATAGGATTCTCTCGAAATGTATTTTACAAACGTGGAAACTTGTTAGGCAATAATAATGTTGTGTGTCGTTGCGTTCACGCGATCATTCGCATTACATACTTTTTGTTTTATTTCATTTTTTTTTAATTTTTTTTATTTCTTTCTTTTGTTTTTTCTTTTTCATCATCATCATCATCATCATCATCATCATCATCATCATCATCATCATCATCATCATCATCATTATCATTATCATCGTCGTCGTCTTGGTCGTGGTCGTGGTCGAAAGATGTAAAAAGAAACTAAAATTCTATTTTAATGCTTTTGAACTCGATGAGCCGGGATAAACGACTCCTCTTGGGCCGTTATAAAATAACACGAACGTCGTATGTGGACGCGTGCGTATATTTAGGGCCGATTATGCAAAGCGAGGTCTATAAATATGCAACGACATAAATGTCAGATATTCATACTTCGTTTATGATATTGGCTCGACGTAGGTAAAAACTCTGTCACAAGTCGTATCATTATTTTCAATGAGAATCTCGAAAAACCGATTATGCTACTTAACGCAATTCACCTTTTGTTGTTTCATTACATTTTCATTTTGAACGATCAATCGATAGTTCGGTATCGATATCGTATCACGATTTATCTAAAAAATATATGTTCGTACAGATTTTCTATGAAAATTATCACCAAAGATAATTTTTTGATTAGATTAAATAATTACTAAATATGATTTTTTAATTAATATTAATTATTAATATATATATATATATAATATTATTATAATAATTATATAATAATAATATTATTATTAGATAATAATTTTACTATATTAATTATTTGAATATTTAATATAATTTAATTTAATATAATTAATTTAATACATTAATTATTTTTACTATATTATTTTTTAATTTAATAATTTTATTTACTATATTAATTTTAATATTAATTTTACTAATCATTTTTCTTGAAAAATTCGTAATTATTTGGTTGTCAACCCAATATATAATTATATATAAATAATTATGAAAAAAACAATAATTATATAAAATATAATAATATTAAATAATTATTAAACAAAATTCGATCAATATTAATGCGTGCAATTAATTTTAAAAACAATTAGTTCAAAAATATTTTTAAAAATAGAACATGGATTTTTATTTTATTAGATTTTCATTAAAATTCTAAAAATACCCTAATTATATTAAAAATCGAATATTATCGATTTTTATAAATCTCAACACGAACATTCCAGATAAATTCAATATATAAAAATAATAATTTCCCTGGTTAATTTTATTTCCTTTTTCTTTCTCTTTTTTTTAATGAGAATGTGCATCGTTTAATTGCTAAAAGAAATAAAAAAACCTAAATAAATATGAAAAGAATTCCCATTGGCGCGTTATCAACAGTTGAGACTCGTATTTATTACCAAGCATTGAGAGAAGTAAAGTGTTCGTCGATGAGTTTCGCATGGATTAGCATAGCAGCAAAGCTCTGCGGTGTTCTTAACGATCGTTGTTGGGTTGTAAGAACGATCGAATGGAAGCTTTACCATGGAATCATCGTCTTCGTCGTCTTCGGAAGGAAAGGAAACGGCCAGCCTACCTACCTACGTTCCTTCGATGCAAAAAAAAATCTTGGATAATGTGTGGGGGAGGAGAGAAACCTTCTCAAAGAGAGAAAGAAACAGAGAAAGATGAAACATCAATAACATTCATATCCGTTTTCGTTCGTGGTCGCGGTTTTTTCGTTATGCACTCTTTACACACACACAAATACACACAAATACAAATACGTGTACATGCATATATTCCTTTATACATTCTCTCTCACGTAGCATTATAATAAACGCGTTAAACTCACTCTCGTTCTCGGTTTCCTCGCACACTCACACACACACACGTATACACATATACACATATACACACATTTACACACACATATACACATAGAAGAGGTACGTAATCGAAATTCAAATTTATTCCCGTCGCCGTTAGCTGCGCGACGCTTCATTAGCACAAGCTTGGTGAACCCAGGGTTGATGGAGGGTGGGTGAAAGGGTGGGACGAGATGGAACAGTAGTTTAACTACCTGCTTGGATCGTCGTACGGCGATAATTTAATTATTACGTTAGATTTGCTAATTCGAGACGAGGGAGGCGGTAACTGTGTGGCTTCACCGTCCTCAGAAGAAGGGAACCACCTTTTTTTTCTTTATTTTTTCTTTCTAAGGAGCAGATTTATACAGGGCGTCTTTAGAAACTTAAAAGTAAAATAAAATAAAATAAAATATAAGAGAGAGTGAGATAGTAATAGATAAATATGTATTTTAGCATGAGTTCAATTCGATCACACATTTTCTTCCTCCCCCATATATTTTTTGTTTGTTTTATTTTTAATATCCTTCAGGATCCTTTTTAAACAACTTCACTCCCCCTTCCCTTTTTTTGTATTTCCTTTTCTTTTTTTTAATGTATATATAATACATTTTTTTTTAAATTCTTTTTCACGTATTCGTTGTTTATTTTTGTTGTAGTTGTTGTTGTTCTTAGCAATATCGTGTCTCGATCTTAGGGAACTATCGATTAACCGATTGATTGCCCCTGCTTTGCCTTGGCCACGCCCATCGATATCCTTTTTGTGTTCGACCACCGTGATCCTCGATCGTGGCGGTCCCCGTGTACCAATGAAATCGAATTAACGAACGCGCCGGACCAATTAGACCTTTACGAGAATTCGCGCACATGCCGACACTTATTCCATTGCCTTATTCTTAATTGCCTTGACCGATTCCAATTGTATATACATATAATATAATAAATTTAATCGAGGGAGAGGGGATGGGAAAGGTGAAAAATTTCTTTTTTCATATTTTTTATGATTGACAAACCATCTTAAAATCTAATAATTACAATAATATTAATTGCAATTTTGAAATGTTATATATATGGTTATCGTGATAGAAAATATAAAAGTAATCTCACCTTATTTAATTTTTATTTTTAAATACTAAGAGTTATTTATTGTATTGTTTAATATATCTAATATAATAAAAAATAAATATATATAATATATATCGTATATATAAAAAAAATATCATATTATTTTTCAGTCATTAGATTCGTGGTAATTAATTAATTAATCATATAAACGATTATTTTATTATTATTGAATAGGTATTGGTAATAGTTCAGCAGTTTTATATTAATTTAATATATTTAATATAAAGTTTGCCTATTAAATTAATTATATAATTGTAATTTAATTCGTGGTAATTAAATAATTATATAAACGATTATATTTTGTTGTTATTGAATAGATATTGGTAATCGTTAAGCTATTTTATATTAGTTTAATATATATATATTAATAATAATATATAATATCAAGTTTGTCTTTTAAATTAGTTTAACAATTCTAATTAAATTCGTGATAATTAATTAATTATAGAAACAATTATATTATTATTATTAAATAGGTATTGATAAATCATTAAGCAGTTTTATATTTTATTTTGTAATATTTTTATCCATTTACTATTACGTTTTTTTTAATAGTCACTCGTATGTCGTTCGCTTTGAAAGTATTTGATAACAAAAAAAAAAAAAATAGGGGAGCGTGAAAATGCAAATGGTAACGAGTGTAGTGTATACATAGATATAGATATATCGTAATGGGTCGATAATACACCGGCAATGTCCTGCATGGAATATCTATATCATTATTACATAATGGACGAGGATGGTGCGTTCACGGCATATGATCGGGGCAAATTACGAAAGTAATCGCACGGCCTCGCACGCCATAACGGAATATATTTTGACACGGCTTTTTTTAAATCTCAAAACGTTACACTTTAACACTTATTCTCTCTCTCTCTCTCTCTCTCTCTCTCGCCCATGAAAATTAAAATTAATAATAAAAATAACGTAAACGTTTCTCATTTTTCTATTCATTGCAAATTGCATTACAAATAATCATTGATCAATTAAATAAAAAAGAATTTATAGATGATTTAATGATGATCATTCAATAGAATGATTGAATCGAACAAATTTGCTAGTTCATGTATTCAAATAATCATTAATTAATTAAATAACAAAATTTATTATTATTATATATATATAGGAATTATTATTATTTGTTTGATTTAAATTAAATTTAAATGAAATCGAACAAATTTGATAATTCGTGCCAATTTGTTTGTGTGCATACACGTGTTTCATTTAGGTATACAATAAATGAACGAGAATGAGAAAAATGTTGTTTAACGTAAGAAGAAATAGATATATATATAAATAGAATGGAATAGTGTAACAACGTCAATAATTTTTCAACGGCATAGTTTACAATATCGAATCAAAAGCAAATTGCTGTGCGTCGAGTACCGGGCGAACGAGTAGCATGCGTGCGGCATACATACAAATGCCTCCGCTTGCTACCGACTCCCAATTACGTAAGATTATGACATCTGTGACACAATCGTTGTATATATAGAGAGAGACATACAGACAAACGCGTGTGCGTAACACACGCCCTCCTTCCGTGACACGCTCCGAGTATCGTCGCGATTGCTCGCCCTATGCAAGCGTATTCGTTCGTTCGTTCATTCGTTCTTTCATTTTTCCTCTATCTATCTATCTTTATCACTCTTTTTACATTAAAAAAAAAAGAATCTCATTCTCGTTCTCTATTTTCCCGCGAGTTTCAAAGCGGCTTCTTTTTTTCGCAACTTTGAGAACTATGGGTAGGGGTTGAGGGTAGGTGGGGGGGACTTTTGTAGAGTAGGAGTTAGGTGCGCGTGCCGTTAGCAATTAACTTTGCGTACCTTGTCACGAGCGAGTTCACGAGCGTTGCACCGTCACGATTTGTACACCCACCTGCGTGTCCGGGCTCATTCAGTGCATCCTTTCCTTTTTTCTTTTTCTTTATCTCTTTCTCTCTCTCTCTCTTTTCCTTTCTATTATGGTTTATTTCTTTCATACTTTGTGGTAAATCTTACGTTTAGTATCTCACGTAGTTAAAATTAAAAACACTCACCTTTATTTTTCTTTCATTTTTATTTTATTTTTTTTTATCATGTCATGTATTATTAATTATTTTTATCGTTTCAGATTTTTTTTCGCATTTTAATATGATATTTTAGGGATCATTTTGATTTATGAATCTAAGTCTATTATATATACAAACAGTCTTGTCATTTTGAAATTCAGGTATTGTTGTAAAGTAGATTTGAAACCGATAAAAAAATAAAAAATGATGTTACCCTAAATAAAAGTAAATATTCGAAATTTTCGTAGGTAACTTTCGAAATTCCCGTTCACACGGTTCCATTTCTTACGGATAATATTCCCTCTCTTTCTTTCTTTCTTTATTTCTCGGTGGTTATTTATTGACTCGAAATTATGCGCGCACATCTTCTACTTCTTCTCTCTCTCTCTCTCTCTCTCTCTCTCTCTTCTCGTGTGTCCGTATGCGATCACACCGGTTGTGTTCGGATTATTTTGCAAGATATTCTCCAAGATGTTTTCTTTCTTTCTCTCTCTCACACACTTTTTCTCTCTTTCTTTCTCTCTCTCGACTCGTCCGATCTTCATCGTGCGGTTGTAATTGGATTCGAGCTTAATACATTTATAATGCAAAGTTATTAACCTAACTAACGTACGATCGCCGCAATTACGCTACACGGCTGTGGGTTTTGCCGCCTTAACGAGCGATCTTGAGAAATCGTATCTTGCCCTGAAACGAACTTTTGCCGACACCGCGAAAAAGGGTCGTTCGCATCTTCTTCAGCGCCAAAAAGGGCAATAACAACAACTATGTTACTTTAACTTTGATTTCGAGAAATCAACTCGTTCATCTTAAGTGATGAATCCTTTAACTTTGCTGATAATTTATTCTTTTCATTGATAACACAAAGAATTAAACATTATATTTGATAATTAATAAATTTATCATATGTGTGATACTTATGATTAATTAAATTGCAGTAGGATGCAATATGATTTTAGACAATAAAATTTTGTTGGTAATTGTAATGAAATAAAAATTTAAGATAGAAAAGAATAAAGAAAGAAAGAATGAAACAAAAAGAAGGAGGAGGAGGAGGAGGAGGAGGAGAAGGTGAGCTCATTGGTAGGCCAGTAGCAAAGAATATGATTTCGTTTTCATATTCCAGGGTAGAAGAATACGAGAAGCATAGCAATGAGAACGTTGAAGCTTTTACGACCGGAAGTGAGGGGGGCACACGCGTATCCGGCCACAACCGAGAAGAGGAGAGTCTTCTTCGTCGAAGTTACCTAAAAGCCCCTCTCTCACCTTTCCCCAAACTTCTCCACGTTTTCTTTTTGCACCAAAGGATTTTCGATCTTGAAAGGATCAATAAAGAAACCCAAAAGACAAAAGAACAAATTCTTCATATCGTATAAACGTTCTCGATTAATTTTCGTTGAAATTAAACATAATGTTTGTAATGTAATATCTGTGTGTAGGATTACATCGGATTCTTCATTAAAGAAAATGTAATTAACTCTTAGCCTAAAGTCGAACTTAGGTCAAAAGATCAATTAAGATTTGCAATTTATAATACTTGCAGAATTTCTTCTTAAACGAATTTTGAAGATCTATCGTTTCGTATCGTAACATTTCTAGAAGTCGATCTATTTTCTAAGGTTTTCAAAGACAGATTTCTCGTTTTATTTAAATCCGTACTTTCGAAGGATCGTTTTTTTTCTTCTTCTTCGTCGATCTACTCGTTATGTAAGAAGTTACAGGAGTAAATGGTCATGCTGTCGCAACCTAGGCCTACCCGATAGAAATGAAAAACGTTTCTTTGCCGGTATAAACTTAGATCGCGTGCCAGGACGAACGATGCAACTCTGGTTTTTTTTTTTTTTTGGTTTGTTTGTTCGTTGGGAAGTTGCGTTTCATTCTATCCTACTTTGTTAAACTCTCAAGATCTTACGAATCGATCTCTTACGGTTAAGAGTCAACTTATAGATCAACAGTGTGTTGTAATCTTCTTTGAAACCAGGACCAACCGATGTACCTTTCCTTTTATTTTTCTCTTGGAACAAAAAAAAAATCAACATAAGAATAGAATGGAGCAGAAACGTCCGGTTTAAAAATAAAAAATGCAAATCAATTTTAGGTCCCTTACGCCACATGGCTTATTTCCTTATCTTCTTTTTTACATCGTTCTGTTCTTTTTCTTTCTTTTTTTTTTAGAAATGAATTATTAAGAATCAGGTAGTCTGAAAGAAAGAAGGTGACTCCTGACAGCTCGAATTTTAGACAGTTCTTCTCGCAGTCCACCTGTTCCGACAGATCTACTCGAGAATGAGATTATTTTGCAGATAAGAACGTTCCCTTTTTGTTTGTTTAGTCTTCCTTCTTACTCTTTAGAACTGAACCTTCCTCTTCTTTTTCTTATTCTCATTCTTTGTCTTTATATTCTTCATTTTCAATCTTTTAAACAGAACGCGTTCGTACCTTAAACGTTGGAATACCTTTTCCGTTTTCGTCACACGTATAATACCAGAAGTCCTTTTTAAAACGTGAATCCTTTTAAAAAGTAAACAAAAAAAAAAGAAAAATGTACTTCTCTTATACCCTGTGATCATTGAAAGTCCTCTCGAGATGTTCGAAAAGTCAACTTGCTACCGTGCACGCATAATATCTACATATGTAGTAGAATGAAGCTTTCGAAAAGGTGCGCGAGAAAAATTTCAGTAACAAAAACGTGGGGGAAAGAAAAAAAACTTAAAAAGCATGAAAAAAGAAAAATATAAAAGAGAAAGAGAAAGAGAATCTACTCGAACTCGTACATCGTCTTCGTGGTCGTGGTAGAAGTAGAAGTCGGTAAGCAAACGTGAAACGTGAATCACTTTGTTACGGCTGACGTCGAGTCTAAAGTCAATTCAAGACCTGGAAAGGGGGAGAAGAGGGAGGGAGAACGAATCCTGCTGATAGATTTCTCGCTCTGAGAAATATACGTCTCTCGTAATGCGTGCTCTGCACGCAATGCGAAAGTGTCATGAATTTTAGCAACGGTGTGTAACTACGCGTACAAAACGATCAGGTATAATACATATATATATATATAGAAGGTTTAAAGACTCGAGGACACCCGTGAAGTTAGGTGGTCTCTTTCTCTTTCTTGACACAAAGAAATGTCGTGTTGTCTATCTTTTTTCATTTTGTTTTTTATTTTTCTTTTTATTTTTTGTTTGCTTCTACTTCATCTTCTTGGTAAGAGGGTAAAACCAGTGGCTAAGTTAAAGAGAAGACGCATCCGTTTTTTCTTTTTCTTCTTTTTTTAAATTTTATTTTTCTTGGTCTTCTTCTTCTTCTTCTTCTTGGTCTTCTTTCACCTTCATTCTCCCTTCCAGTATTCAACGGAAATATTAAAATGCCTCGACGAGCTCCGCACATGACAATAAGTTCTTCGCGCTCAGGACGTGCTCTGGATACTGGGAGTTCGCTCTTAAACTACCTTTCGCGTATATATATTTGTATGTATGTGTATGTATATATACGTTCCCTCTACAAATCGTTTCTCTGTCTTTCCTTTCATTTTCTCTTTCTCTTCTTCTCCCGTTCGACCATATTTCGTTGGGGTGTCCGAACGAAGATTGAAATGCACACGGTGCACATCCTGTTCGGGAAAATTCAAATGAACCTTTATCCGTTCTGGCGTCTCTCGGTCGGCATACAACCCTCTTCTATCTCTCTTTCTCTTTCATTCTCATTTCTTTTATTTTTTACTCGAGATTTGGAAATGTTACGTGGTAGTAAAAAAATCATACCTTTCCTACGAGTTTTGATAATAAATGTCAGTAATTATATGTAAATTCACAAATATATTTCAATATGATTTACTTTTGAACAGAATTAATCATGAAATCTAGTTTTTTTTATCTATCATAATTATTCAAACGAATGAGATGACAATTTTGTATTTTGAATGAACTAAGATAATTATTTGTACAAATAAGAAATTCATTTATATACTTTTTCAATTTGTATTATTTATTATTACATATACAATGATTATACATATGTATGATCGTACGATTTTTAATAGACGTGTAAATTTATTTCAATACTTTGAGTACTGTAATTAAATTCCTAAGGCGCCATTAGGAATACAGCTCAAAGTTTGACTTCTTTATTTTCTATATCAACGATTCATTGGTCCCTCATTGATTTATTTCCTTGATGGTAATTATTAAATTTCAATATTCATATTTATTTTATGAATTAGTTGGAAAAAATAATACAGAATTGTAGATATTTTTCGACAAGGGACTATTTGTAGTTTTAGAGTTCTACGAGTTCACATAATTGAAAAAATTATTTATTAAACTAGTTGAGATATTTGATAAAAATTATTATTATTATTATTACTATTTACCGTGAATGATTCGCTGATATTATTGAAGATCTGTCGAGGACCTTTAATAACTTTTCGAAAATAAAACCACGAACTTTGCCATATCGTTTGATCGTTATTTTCGTTATTAATTTCTACATTATTTTTCAAATCCTTTCGTAAATTTTCGATCTTCCTTGGTACGTTATTAGTTTCGTTGCATTTTAGTAAATTTAACGAAATATGCGACGGTATACGTTTAGTACTCGTTGAGTTAATTTGCCTGAAAAAATAAACAATTCAATTTCATATCATTAATTTATTAAAATAAGAAAAAAATATTAAAATAAAATTATTAATTTTTAATTATTAAAATAAGAAAAAAAAAATTAAAAAATAATAGGAAAAGATATTTACCAATTTTGTTGTACGTGCTGCCTCAAATTAATGGCAGCAAGAATACATAATGCGTACATTTGTTTCTGTAGAAAACTATTTATCATTATTCTCAATCTTAAATATGATTACTAATTTTTATTAACAAAAATATAACTGGACAAAATTTTGATGATCTAACTTGTATGTTTTAATTTGTTGACAATCGCGTTAATGATTTTGTTTATTGTGAAATTAGATACACATCCTACGTTTTACATTTTGTTTTTTTCAAAACCAAAGTATGACAGAACAAAAGATAGATTAGATTTAGATTTCATAGTGTGTGTTAAAAAAAAAATGAAGTTAAGTAGTCTAATCGAGTAGGATAACGAGCAGTGTATATATATGTGTATTGTATATTTATAAGAAAATTGATGATATTAAGATGGAATATAGGGGAGGAGGATGGATATCACGAAGAAAATATTTGAAGCACTCGTAGATCGCGGTCGTATTATCCGCGGAAATTGGTTCTAGCGAATGCGAGGTCATGAAAGATCTGCGCAGGCGCTAGAGGATCGCGTGCGAGACAGACAACTCATCCACACTCACGTATTAAACATAAGTGCTACTTACCTATGCCCGATCCTCCGAACCCGCGAGCATCTTTCTTCCCTTTTCTTCTTCTTCATCTTCTTCTTCTTCTTCTTCTTTTTCTTATTCCTCCCTATTCCTCTCTTTCTTTCTGTTTCATTTTCATCTTTCTTCTCTTTCAAGTCTCTTTATTGCAAATCCCTTTACATACATACATATATTACATACGTATATGCGTATATGTAGGTGTAGTGTATATTTCCATGGTGCCCTTCTCCATTGGTTTTCTTTCTCTCGATCCACATATGTACTTCTTCTTCTTCTTCTTCTTCTTCTTCTTGTTCTTCTTGTTCTTCTTCTTCTTCTTCTTCTTCTTCTTCTTCTTCTTCTTCTTCTTGAGAAGTTTCATGAGAAACGAAGATCCGTTCGTAGGAACGCCCTGACTTTCGTAGAATTTAACTCTCCTTCCGTGAATTACTCACGCGATATTAACCTCGTAAAGGATGAAACGATTTTTAATGTTTAAATATACATTATTTTACGATGTTTTATTAATTTTTGTTTTAATAAGCGAATTATATTAAATTTCGTCTACCCCTTTAATTAAAATGTTATTTCATTTTGATTGATTGATCCAATAGTTTTTAGGTAAATTTGTGAATTAAATGAAATAACATTGTTTATTTGAAAAAGGTAAATTTAGTTTCTAAATTGTGTATCAAAAATAATATAATGAATTTAAAGGAAAAGAAATTGTAGATGTTTCTCGTACTGTCTGTTGATCTCACTCCTCGGTAAAGGACGATTCATGTCAAGGGTGAGGTCAGCGTAACGAGTAGGATGTTCCACGAGTAGTGGTTCATTTTCACTCAGGAATAACCTTCGGCACACGATCAGCCGCCATTAAGGGGGATAGTCTATAAAAATCATATAAGTATCGCGGAATATTCTTTCAACCTGGTTTGTGTGTGTGTATGTAAGAGGGGAACAGAAAACAAAAAAGAAGGATATTGGAAATAAAAAGGGAGATAAATCGAATACATGGATGGTTAGATCTTCCAACAGTTTGTTTACTTGTAAACAAATTCTAGAAGTTTAATAAAAAAATAATAAAAATAAGTAAAATAGTAAAGTGAACCAAAAGAAGTTGGTGAGAATTCGTTGGGTTGAAACTTTATTTTTGAAACTTCATACTATGGATTGTCTTTTGTAAGATTAACTTTAGAAATTTTAATAAAAAAATAAATGCACGAATTTTTGGTTCAATAAAAATAATTATAATATTTATAAATAATATAATATTATAGAATGAACCAAAAGAAGTTCATACGTTCATTGCTTTAAAACTTTGCTTTTGAAACTTTATAATGGATTATTATTCGTAAGATTAACTATAAAAATATTAATAAAAATAAAAACTTATACGAACTTTTGTTAACCCTAATAATAAGATGATAAAAAAGTCAAGAAAAAAATCAGAAAAAATTAGAATAAAAAGAATAAATATAAGAAAACTCGTAGACACCGTTTCAAGCCGAAGAAGAGCGGTCGCCATTATCAAATTATTCGCTCACTCGTCGGGCGCCATCTATCTTCTTGGAGCCGCGCGCGATCCAAACGTGTTATTATTTGATCCTCACTTTGTTAGCGATCTCTTCAGTGTAACAGCCTTCGCGATATGTACCTGCTTGTTGTTGGATTCTGCCAGGCCCGATCTGGAGTACTTCTCACGATCTCGCTTCTAGCGAGAAAGAGAGAACGAAATAACTCAAAGTAGCTTTCAAGTAACTGAAAGAGAAGGAGTGAGAGAGATAGAAAACACGAACGAGTTTGCTCGTTGCTTCTGCAACATTGTTTTCTAAGTTATCTTTTATTCTGTTCATATTTTCTGTCAGTTGATCGCATTCGTTCAACTAACATTGCATGGATTCTTTTAAAATGATATATTTTTTCTACACGTCTCATTTCGTATTATGTGAATTATAATATCTGTCATGGGAAATAACATTTTCTAGAAACAAATGGAAAATTGTTTACTGGCCATTTAGTAATTCGATTCGCTCTCGTTCGAAAGTAATGTAAGTAAGTTTATTTTATATCTATAGAATGAGAAAGTTTATCTTGTTCTATATGGAAGATTTAAATGACACCCCCATGACGAATTCTAGAGTCATTGATTTCTTGATTTACGAGAGCGTGTATTACTTGATCCTTTATTTTATTATACGTTAGATTTTCACGTTACGATGATATGGTTTTACTTTTCTCTACTTTTTTTTCATTGTCTACTAAAATGCGTAATTTGTTCATTCTCAAAGTACTCGCACGTATACGTATTTATAAATATATATTTATAATTATATATTAGGGTGGGTCAAAAAAATGACTTATTTTTTTTTTTCAAGTGCCACGGAAAAATGGGTTGCTAGACACCTTAAAACAATTCTCACCAAATATGAGCTCTTAATTTTAATAGGAAAATCCTCCGCATCGCAGTTTTTTATTTTTTTTTCAGTCCAATAGATTAAAATTCATACCTCATTATTTATTGATTGTACAGAAAAATGTTATAGACAAATTTTGTAGGAAATTTAATGCTCTACAAAAAAGGGGTATCTTATATTTTTTCCGTAAACCTCACCATTTGAATGATATTGAAGATGTAAATTTGATGATTTTTAGACAAATTTCATTTTTGTTTATGAATTTTATAACTCGACAATAAATGACTATTAAAAAGTGCATAATACAAATTTTTGTAGGAAATTAACTGCTCTATAAAATTGGTATCCTAGGTTTTGGCGATTAAATTAAGCGTTCAAAAGATATTCATCATCAAACTTTCATGTGTACTGATTTTTGTCTCTGAATATCTTTTTGACCCACCCTATTATATATATATATGGTATAACTAAGAAACAGGTGAATATGCATAATTATTCGTATTTATACTGGCAAGCTGGCACTAATTGCCTTGTGTAATTCTCATAATCGTAAATACGCTCGTCAAAAGGTGTTGAAACACAGCAAGTGCCTTCAGGCGGCAACCCAGCCCGATAAATAAATCACGGGGACGGCGAGAGAGATACGTAATCTAATTCCGCGAGATATGAACGACTTGAAGGGAGAAAAAGAAAATGAGAATGAGAGAGAAAGAGAGATATAAGCTCACTTAATTTGCCTCTGTCCAAGATACTACTCTCAACTCGGATTTGACATTTCAAAGATCAAGGTTGATCGTAATTGTCAGTTCAAATGGATCTCAAACACGTTTTACGATCTTTCGTGCATTGTAAATTGGAAAAACTTAGTTACAATGTTTCCTTGAACTATATATTCAATCGAAAAGTTATAATATTTTCAAGTCAATACATTATTATACTCAGATGTTTTAATATTATCGATAAAATTCAGGATTACTTAATTAAAGGAATGTAATATTAACATTGTAGACAATTAATGTATATTTATTTTATATTAAATTATTCTAAATAAGATTGACTATTATTATACTAAACAAATAAATGTTGTATTTTAATTTTTATACATTTGAATTGTGAACATATTAAAATGAATTTATTACACCAATTACATAATACAACTATTATTTGTATATCATAAATTTCTGTTATTTCAGTTGTATGACACAAAAACATTTGATTTTCTTCTCTCACGAAAGTTAAGAAATATTCCAAATGAAGAAGATGATCGTTGGTTAATATCAAATTAAATAAATACAATAATTTTTTGTCATATTTACATATATATATTTATTTTGTAATAACTTACTACTTGATTTTCTTCTTCAAACGAAGAAGTTAAGTGTGTATTCCGTTGATCGTAGGATACAGTATCGAGGCCAAAGAATGACTTTTGAGCGTTCTTAAAGGGAAATGAAGGGTTTAAGATGAATGGAAGTTTCTCAAGGTGTCAAGAGTCAACGAGGTAAAAGGCTCCGGGGTAGAACTTATTCGTGACACTCGACACGACTCGCAACCGTCACTAATAACAATGAACACGCTGTAGTCGTTTCGAGACGCGCTAGTACACTGGGTGTCTCGATTCAACTTACTTAGCCATTCTCCTCTACTTCTCTTCTTTTTCATCATCATCATCGTCTTCGATCTCGTCTTCTTCTTCTTCTTACCAAAGAAACAATACGTAATATTTTCGAATAAACGCGTTTGTACCTGGACGTTATATTTAAAGATCGCTCGAGCGAGTAGAAAGTAATATAGCATCGAGTTGAAGTTGAGTATGACTTGGGTGCTGTTACAAAGGACTTCAAACGTAGATCAAACAGGAGAAAGAGAAAGAGAAAAATAAAATGAGAAATGAAATGAAATAAAGGATAGACAAGTTTAAGCAGCAGACGTTGTTACGAGCATGACGTTGTCGGAAACGTAAGAAAGCAAAAGATAGATAGAAAAAGAGTAAGAAGAAGAAAAAAGAATAATAAAACACGTTTAAGAGGGAAGCGTCTCATCGTTCGTATGAATTCGCATTGACTCGATATCACAACGATGCGGATACCTAACTTTATACGAACGAGTAGGCGTTCGGTTCTTTGTGAATAGGCGAAGCTTAATTCTAAAACGTTTCTAACGATCTCTCTCGTTGATATTCGGTCGGCGAGTGCGAAATGGTGGCTCGGACTGGCTAGTGTCCGGTCGTTTGTCCAATTCGATCACGTACAGTTTTAACGCTTTACATTGAACGGAGCGCGTGCTCTTCGTGTAGAACTCTGACTATATACATATATATATACGTACACCTATCTAACATACGCGTTTATATATATATATTTTTATCTAAATAAATGTGTATACCTGGTGAAGTATTTTGAACAAATTTCATACTTTGGTAACTCGATAGTTATTAATCATTTCAATAAAATTTATTTGATTTTTTAGATACAATAATTTCATATATTTATTGTAATATTTTACTAGTTATATGTTTATATTTTTATTATTAAAACAAAACGAAGGATAAGAGTAGGAACTGTAAGGTAGTTTCAATGTACGTGTTTTGAAATATCTATTAAATATAGTTTATTTATAGATAAATATAACATTCTATTTTACCTACACTTATAAACAAAAAAAAAAGAAAATTATTCATTTGAACAAATTAGTTTCTATCACCGATAGAAGTAATTGAGTTAATCTGGTGACAACTTGTGTTAAATGCTTCACCCGGTATATTTATTTCACACGTACATAAGTATACAAATATATAGAAAGAATACGTATTTAGGTGTGTGCGTAAGCGAGTAAAAAGTGCGTGCACACGCATAGAGACGAGGGAGGCGTGGGTGTTGTTGTTGTGTTGTAGTCGTAAAACAAAGTCTAAGTTTTCCAAGGTAGACGACGAGAGGATTTAAACTAACACTCGAGTGTTTGGAATTTATTGAAGACACATTTTATTGTCGTCGTCTAGCTCTCGGATCGATTGAAGAGGATTTAGCAAACGATTGTACGGCGCCACCACCACCACAACCACCACCACAACCACCACCACCACCGTAACGATCACCACCATCACCGTTCTTTTCTTCGTAAGTTACCCGTTAAAGTAATCGATGGATGAAGTGAATCGTCGTTCGTCTATAACGATTCATTAAACGTTCTGGCATTTCTTTGGCACGAGCAAATCTTCTTCTTTCGATTTGTAAGACACATGCGAGCTATTTATCAAGCATTTTTTTTTGTTGTTGCTTTTTTTTTCCCTCTTTGATTATTTGCGAAAGTAGGTAGGGAATTTCGTAAGTTGGATGAACGTTGAATTAGAATTCAGGAAGTAAACGTTTTAGTTCTATCTTTTCTTTTCTTTGAAGAAATCAGACGTTGCGAGTAATGTGAGAAAAATTAGAACGACGAAATAATATTTTAATAAGATTTAATAGATCAAAACGCTAGATGACATATATGAGATCAAAATTGAAATAGAATTCGTGATACGATTAACTCCCCTTTTTTATTTCTATCTTTCTTTTCGAAGAAATCACGAGTTTCGATGATAACCACAAAAAAAGAAAAAGAAATGCAAAAAAAGATTCGAGACGATAGTTTGTATCGATAATAATAACAAAAAAATTATTATTAAGCAAATCACGGCGAACGATGATGGTGTCGTGTCCAGGGATTCGTGGAAATCACATTGATCGGAGTAGACCCTTTTTTTTTCATCCCCACTGAATTTTTGTTGTTCGTTACGATCACTTAAGTTGTTCTCTCTCTCGGTGAAAAGAAATGAACATTATCGAGACTCGTGTGGTGTCCTATCGGATATATTGAAGGATGAAAGAAGAGGAGGTAGGTGGTGGATGAGGTGGAGGAAGAGGGAGGGGGCAGACAAGACAGGACGCGGGGCCAGCGATCGTGAAAATCAATTGATATGTGTCACGGCGTACCGAAAGCTTCCTTGAAAACGCACCGGATGCTTGAGGGGTTTCGTGGGCGACGGGGCATTGTCTCTCTCTCGGCGCTCCCTCTTTTATCCGACCGACATGTCGAATGCTGGATGCATATCAATTTATGCCCCATCTCAGAAATTCACTTTCCATGCTCCGACGACTCCTTCTTTCGTCTTTCTTCTTTATCTTATATATATGTTAGTTTTCTGTTTTACCTTCTCTATTTACTTTTATTATTATATCTCATTTTTTAGGATTTTTTTTTGTCTGATAAATGACTTTTGAAACACCTTGTATTTATATACAAAATGTTTAATACCTAGGTATGGTATATCATATATGATATAGTATATTATATGATATACTATACCTATGAAGGTATTAAACACCTTGTATGTATATAATATATATATAATATACAGGTATTAAAACACATATAGTAAATATACGTATATGTGGATTGTTGGTTAAGTAAAATTACTTTTTCTTTTTGTTTGATAGATGATTTTTGAAACACTTTATATATGAATTGATTTATTATATTATCATATATGAGATATATACCTAAGTGAATTGTTTCTTTCAGTGAAATGATTATTTTTAATGTAAAGTACATAAATGAAGAAATAGATTAAATTATTTATGCTTCTGTTCAATTATTGTTAAACGTATATATATATATATGTAATTTAAGTTATATGAATTATGTGTGATAATATTATATTTATATAGGTTGAAATAATTTTTCATTTATAAACTTGTAAATGTACTAAAGAAAAAAGTACAAAAAAAATATTTAAATTAGTTTTAACTTTGCTCTTACTTCTAAACACATTTGATTTTATTCCCAATTATTTTTTGTTGTTTTTTCTCTCCTTCTTATAATAATAATTTACATTTGATAGATCATTCTAATCTCTTTTGCTACGCTTGTCAAGCCATCTGTTAATGTACTTCCCTATTTTCCATTCGAATATTATTTCGTCGTTATCCACTTATTTTTTTTTTTAATTTTTTCTTTTTCTATACAAATAAATAAATAAATAAATAAATAAATAAATAATTCTTATATTAAATCTGTCGATAAGCCAATATATCCTAAAAACGATATTATATTATCCTTATAATTTCATTTAACAAATAATACGATAAGAGTTCAATTTTAAGTCTTCAAATAGAGACATCAAATATTATTTTCGAATCACGAAAAAGTCACGGCTTTATCGTATAAGAAAAATAAAAAAAAAGCATCTTTAAGTTTACGATCGAGAAATAGGAAATCACCGGCGCCTATTATATTACAACTTGAACATTCTGGTATCCTTCGTTGGTGTAAGGATACGTTGAATGCTGGATGCATATCAATCCATGCTACGTCTTATAATTCACTTTCCACACTCCGACTCGTTTTTCTTCGTATCTTTTTTCTCTTTTTTTTTTCTTCCCTTTTCACACATACACATACATACTTTCTCTATCTATCTTTTTTTTTTGTATTTTTTGTTGTTGTTTTTCTCGTCGGCATCTCTCGGTAGCCGGAGATGCGCTTCCTTTCTATGTCCGACGCATCCTTGCTACTCTTCCTGTCTATCCTTCACTTTACATTTCAATCGATCTTACATTAGTAAATAGCTTCTCACGAGAGGGTGGTAAAGAGGGTGGGAGGGTATATCAAGTACGTAACGTGCATCGAAAAAGATCTCTTATTCGAGAAATCTTTCCTTTAAATCAATCTCTAACGAGGAATGCAAAATCTAATCGAGTTGTTGAACTCTAGAAGATTCAATTTAATTTTAGGTGCTTACAAGAAAAAAAACGTGTACTAAATGTCAACACATCGAAGTGTCTTACGTTAAACTTTTAAAAAATAAAATACAAAATTAAATGTACCCATTTACAAAACAAAATATAATTATTATTATTACTTAAAATAGATTTTTATATATAAATACTAGGGGTGCCCCGGCCACGCGTTGCTGTGGCTAATAAATATGTAGATAGATCTGAATCTACGCACATAACATTTGTCTTCTTTTTCTCTTTCTTCTTAATATCGAACCAACTGCGCATGAGCAGTAACATAAGATCACCACTTACTTCACATCATATAATTTTACATTGTCTGAATATAGACACATAACATTAGTCTTTTCTTCTCTTTTTTTTCTTAATATCCTTTTAAAGGAATAATAATTATGGTAGATCACCCTTATCACTCAGGGGTATAAGAAATATACAAAAAACTATTCTCATACCTACCGAATATACACAAAAAATTTCATATAAATCGGTCAAGTGGTTTCGGAGAATAAGAATAACAAACACTGTGACAGGGGAATTTAATAGAGATAAGATATTTAATTATATTGGTATAACCACTGGTATGATTTAGTTATATTGGTAATTATATTATTTATAATTATATATATTATAAATAAATAATATTAATTTCTTATCATCTACAATTATATATTTATATGAAAAATTAAATTATTAGAAAAATTAGAAAAATATTTTCTACCAAAATAATTTGATGGGGTTAGAAATAATAAATAAGAATTGAAAGAAAATATTATTATTTAAATACCATGACCATATTCGTCATATAAAT
>NW_015148970.1:5142040-5172966 GCF_001465965.1 Polistes dominula
ATATATATATATGTATAAGAGTTAGAAGGATCAACAAATTAGTGTTGTTCATAGCACCCTGTAATTCGAAAATATTTTCTACGCCTCCCCATACACGAAGAAGAGTTCGTAGAAGCCTCGAGGTCTTTTTCCTCGAGGGACTTCACGATCGAAGAACACGATGGAGATGTTGGCGCTAACGTTTGGAGAATCAGCACCGCAGAAAGATACAAATGCGGCCCTCGAGCCTACTCTCAAGTCCGGGCTTCTAACAAATCGTCGTTGGATGTTACAGCGGTTCTTCGAGTTGCGTGAGTGCCACGCGTACTAACTCCCTCCCCCCTCCCTCCCACCCTTCTAACCCTCCTCTCACTTTTTCCTTTTCTTCTTATTCTCTTTAAATTTATTCTCATCCTTTTTCTTTAAATTCGCGTCAATGAAAAGTGTCCCATAAAAGTAAACTGGGTCATTTTTTCGAATGATATTTCTACGATTGCATTTGTTAATATGATTTTTTATGATACTAACGTAAAAAAATTAAAAATATTAGTCTCGTAAATGTTAAGAATAAAACATTTTTTGAATAAAATTTTTAAAAAATAATAAATTTTATTAAATATAATATAATATTATATATAATATAAAAAACTAAATATTAATTATATTAATATTAAAGATAATTATTAAATTTGTAAATAAATATAATAAAAAATATATAATATTGTATTTAAAATATATTAATAATAACAATTTAAATTTAAATTATATTAAAAATAAAAATTACAAAGTTATATATTATTATAAGGGGAGTAGAATATTTAAAATTCTTAAATTTTACAATCAAACACTAACTGAAATTCTCTGATTTTATCTAATCCTAATTCTATACAAATTGAATTAATTAATGAGAAATAATTTAAATAGAAACTTACATACATTATCATATCCTTAAATCACACTTCTTTCTTCTATTATTTTTTAATAATTTTTTTTCATACAAGAATTAATAAAAAATAAAAATAAAATATAGAATTAATTATTGTAATAAATATTCTCCAAACGTAAGCATCAATTTCTAATCATTACCGAAAAAGGGAATAACAAAAAAACGAATTCGACCTATGCTCGAGCAGGTGAATCTGATTTCATCTTCTTCTCTCGTATACTTTCGAAGATTTACCGTTATATCTCAGGTATCCACCTGCAGATTTCTCGGACTTTACCACCATCTTCTCTCTTTCTCTTTCTATCTTTCTCTCACTCTTTCTTTCAACGTTTAATTCGATGTTTACAACGTCTCGGTCACAGAAAACGTCGGTTCGTTTACGGTTTTCTACGATCGTTTTATGTCAATGGCTATCTTCCAGTAACTTTGTCGTCATCTAAGATGGTACTTACGACTATTCAAACTTTTTCCTTTCGCTACTTGGTAGTATATCAGTAATGAAGAAGAAGAAGAAGAAGAAGAAGAAGAAGAAAAAGAAGACGAAGAAGTGTTTAAGGGATTTGTCGATTACATACAAACACGAGAATGAAATCGCTATTGGTTAATTAAAAACAAAAAAAAATACAACAAATTTTAGATGAATCGAGATGCATGAGAAACATTAAACGAGATAAAAAATTATAATAATAATAAACCACCCTAATAACCATCAAATCACAATTTCGAACCTAATAAAAAATACCACCTGTACAGAAACACACATATAGAGGATATAATAGAATATATAATAGAATTTATACGTGTTTAATATAATAATAATAATAATAATAATAATAATAATAATAATAATACTATATTATTATATTTAATATAATAGTATATATATAATAATACTATTTATAATATAATAATGATAAATATAATAATACTATACATATAATATAGTATTATTATATTTATATATATTTCATTTAATATATAATTTATTAAAAAAAATTATATTAAATATAATAATATTATAATAGTATTAGTAATATAGTAATACTATAATAAAATTTAATAAATTAAATATTTAATAAATTATATTTTAAATATAATAATACTATAATAGAACACACAAACAAATAATAAATGCACAAAATTCTCATCTAAAAAAGCAAAAAAGTATCACACACAGATCAACAACGTACCCTTACCGTTGCCTACTTCAATACTTCAAATTTCTGATTGGATTTATGCTCCTGTGCCAGAGTTTGGTTTACATCGTGAACCACCGATATTCGTGATTTAAATCGCGAATTAAAAAAACCTTTTGCGAGTAGATAACGCGATGAGAGAAAACATAGAGAGAGAAAGAGAAGGACAAAAAGATTCGATATTGCTAAGATGTTCGCGAACAACCAAGAATAATAATAAAAAGAATTAAAAAAGAAGAATATAAAGAAATAAGAAAAATAAGAAGAAGAAGAAGAGCCGAAGGCCTCGATTCGAACCGGCGGCTATCTACGATCGTGCTGGCAACCAATTACGTTTCCTGAACCGGAAAACGTCGGGTCGGGACGTATTCCATGGAGAGAAGGTTCACCCGGAGCCTCAAATTATAAATCAGGCGATAACCCCTCGGCTCAATCTATCTCTCTTACTCTTATACTTTTTCACTATATACATATATATATATATATATATATATCTTCTTTCTCATTCTATCTTTCTTTCATTGGAACTCCTTGTGCTCGATCGTGAGGGCTTTTAAGCTCGTAGATCACCGCGTGGGTTACGCCTCCCGTATTTGCTTAGTCGTGCAAACGGGTAGGCGCGGATAAGGGCAGAGATGAAACAATTAATAATCCCCACGAGGCTGCGAAACATTCACCACCACCACCACCACCACCGTGGGCCAGATGTTTCTCTTCTACACCGTGACGTTCTCTTTCTTCTTCTTCTTCTTCTTCTTCTTCATCTTCTTCATCTTACCTTAGTATTCTATTCTCCTTTCATCTCAACATCGTTCTATTAGCACGTTCAAATGGTATTCGGTACCGTTTGTTAACGTGACCGTTGTTCTTTTCTTCCGTGATAATCGTTACGATTGAAAGGGGGCAGAGGGGGAGAGAAAGGTTAACCTCCACCCACCTCACCTCATACCACATTCACTTTCGCTAGATGTTTTATGCTTTTTTTTCTTTCTTTTGGTCGTAATTCGAATCTTTATTCCGATCGAAGAGTGAAATGATCCTTCAACGAGAGAATAACTCGAGATATACTCTCTCTTTCTCTCTTTCTTTCTCCTTCTTTCTTTCTTTCTCCTTCTTTCTTTCTTTCTCTTTTGACGACTTGAAAAATGACGATACCGCCGGGCGTATCTCGGTCTTTACTAGGGATATCTTAATTATCGAGGAAAAATTAATTACCGTAACGCCTACTGCCTTCTTTCTCTTTCTCTCTTTCATTATTTTTTTCTTTCTTGTTCTCTTTGGTCTTGGCAGGCCCGTAGGGCGTTCGTGGGAGTAAAACGATTTACCGCGTGCGAGTAAATCTCAAGGTCGTATTTTCTCTTCTTTTATTTCGTCTAAAAAATTAGAAAAATTCATTAACATGAGACTCAAGAGAATTTTCTTTCTCTTTTTTTTTTTTTTAAGGGAACGGGGGACGTTGGGGTGGTTCAATTAACAGTCAACAATTTTCGTTGGTAAAATTGAAACGTTTTAAGAGGAATTATTATAAATACGGAGGCACTTATTATTATTCTTTCGTGCCAGAACCTAACGTACAATAAAGGGTTTTAAGAGAATCTGAGGTAGGAAGAAGAATATAAGAAGAGATGAGTAATTTGAAGGATCGAAATGGAGCTGAACCTGGTTCACTCGGGGTGGCAATGGTGTGGGAGTCGAGAGCTTTGGTTCAAAGGTTCGCGATTATAACATTCCGGGCATGCCGTTTCGTGTACATCAATTCGGTACGCCAGTTCCCTTTTTGCGGAGAGTTCAAAGCCGCGTGTTCAAGATCTTCCGTGCGATTCCATCTCTCTCTCTTTTACTCTTTTCTTATTCTTATTCTTCTTCTCCTCCTTTTGCGTGTATTCTACAACGAACATTATATACAGGCGCACACACATCTTAGATTAGTATAAACCCTTTTTCTAGCGTATTATTATTACCTGCGTGGAAATTAATTATAAGACTTTTACAATCAATTGGGTATATTAAAAATTACGATTATCCAAGATACAAGATGAATCGAAAGATAAACAAATTCTTAATTACGTTCCAGTATTTAATTCATTTCCTAATATAATTGGAAAACAATTACAAGTGTCCTCTCTTAACAATTCGGTATGAAACTCGTTGCAACTTTGTGCTAAATATAGTTTAACGCGAACGAAATAAAAAAAAAAAAAAAGAAAAAGATAAAGAAAGTAAAATGCGAATGGGGGAAAAGAAGAGGAATATGTAAAAGAAAGAGAAAAAAATTTGCACTGTCGTAACCGAGATTGAATTTTACCGATCGTTTTTAACGCGTTCCCTGCTCATGCATATAAACGTTTATCATCTTCCATTTGGCATTTATTCTTCGTATGGTTCGAAGGATAGGCCGTATTTTCCATCGATTATAGGCGCGGCTGCTGTTGAAGGGGCAAGGGGAGGGACAGGAGGGTAGGAGAAGGGGAGGGGGCGAGTTTTAAACTCGAAAGGTGACGCGTCGAACGATGAGGACGACTATGAAGACGGGGTCGGCCTATCTTCTTCTTCTACTTCTTCTTCTTCTTCCTTCTTTTTCAAGTTAGAACTCGTGCGAGCGCACTTGTAAGAAAGGCAAGTTCTGATGGGCGCATAAATAACACGGAAAACGGACGACAGCGACAAAGCTGGCGCTGATTTCGCTAGTAAAGCGAGCTAGCTAGCTGCCGAGCTGCCGAGGAAACGACCAACCGAGATGGATTTATGCCAGCGTCATTAGGGATTAATTATACGCCTTGTCAGCCAGCTGATGCCCGCTTCTTCGGAGACGCGGCATCGCTATGAACTGTTGCTCCCACCATGAAACAAGGAATGGAATGGGAATGGTTAGGGTTACAAGAGAAAAGAGAGATAGAATGAGATGAAGAGGATGAGGTGAAGGTGGAGGAGGAGGAGGAAGAGATGGCAAGTGGTAAGAATTACTTCCCTCATGTGAGAGAGAAAGAGCAAAGTGCTTCTTCTTTTTTCTTCTTCGCGTTTGCTAACGCGTGCGCGATCTCTTCTACGTAACTTTGATTTACATCTCGACTATATCGTTGACTTTTTTTTTCATTCTTTGATAACTACACTAACAACAATAACGAAGACGACTTAGATGACGAAGGTGTAACAGTTATAACAGCACTAACTAATAAAATAGTTACTATAGTAACGATAACAACGGATCAACAACAAAAGTTACTACAGAATTACAGAATTAATGCAACACCAGCTGCAACAAATTATTGGGTTGATAACTAAGTCATTGTTAATTTTAAAAGACCACCTATCGACAAAATCCGCAATTATTTACAATATTTTAAACAACAAAAATAAGTAAAAATGATACATGCATGACAAAGTTTTATTAAAAAGATCGGATAGATAAGAACGTAAAAGTATAATAAATTTGATATATAATATTTGATTGATAGCAGGATAGGAAAGAGAAAGAGTCTCGTGTAATTTACGCATTTCGACCTCGACCTCGACCTCGTTCATTCTTAAAATGAAATAAAAGAAAGTACAGTAGTGTAGTAGTGGATCTGAAGAAACGCACCCATAAGTACCGACCTCCCTAAGCTCACGTACTTCCTTAATGCCGAATACGCCATCCGTTTTCTTGCCATATAAGTTTCTATCAAAAGGACGGATCGTAATCCAGAAATCTCAAGCTTTTTGATGAGCCCAACATGAGAGAAATATGTATGTACATCTTTAACTCGGTGAAACTCACGCACGCTACGTTTATTTTCTTTCTTCTGACTACTCTGATGATATTTCTTTTGTAGATGTGAAAAAGTAATACGATAACATAAGCATGAAAAATTTTCATATATTTCATATACAGGGTGTGATACCCCCCAAATTCGAGACACGTATATTATGTGCAAAACAAATTCCTTCATTACGTAATAACACCATTTGTTTAGATGTAAATTAAACCTGTCGTATAGAGTTTGGGACACCCTGTATATAAAGTAGATATTATTATAATATATCAAACTAACCCGTGTGTTTTATAGATCAAGATTTTGTCATGTGGAAAATGTAATATTAATAGTTTCAAATTCTCATCTCTCTCTTGGTCGTTTATAACAATATGTAAGTACTTATGTATGTATTATATAGATATATACATATATATGTATATAATAGCATTACCACCGCTGAGTAACGAAATTTCGAGCAGCTCGCTTGTTCGAGTTCGTTCGTTCGTTCGTTTTGATAAATGAACGTTTCTCGTATTTCGACGGTAGACCAACCGAGAAAGCGCAAATAGTAAATCGTTTGCTCGCCCCGGTGTTTATGCAGCGTGATTGATGAAGTTGCATTAATATTTCCGTAGCACGGCCCTTACTCACGCTGAGAGAGAAAGAGAGAAAGAAAAACAGAGAGAAAGAGAGTGCTAGCTCAAGCAACCCTCGCAACAGAGAAAGAGAGAAAAAGATAGAAAAGGAGGACGCGTCCATACGTTACGAGCATGCAATAAAATATATCTCACCTGGTCAGATTTACGATGCGAAAGGTTATGCACGATTCTTTCGTTATTGTACGAATATCTGATACGAGATATCTCACGCAGCGAATCGTCATTCGATGAGTCGAGATAAATTTACAAGTGGCATCTCTCTCTCTCTCTCTCTTTCTCACACTCTATCTCTCATCATTGAAATTCTTTATCAACATTATCTTCTGTCAATGCCAAATATAATACTTTATTATTGTTACTGATTTTCTCTTTTAAACAAAGTACAAAATTAATCTTTAATTTCCGCAAATGAGCTTTCTATCTTCTATTCCTCCAATGATTTTCAATCATCTGTGTTACTAAGATAGAAATGATTAAAGGAGAGAAAAAATAGAGAAAGGAAAAAGAAAAGAAAAGAAAAGAAAAGAAAAGAAAAGAAGAAATGAGGAGGACGTATCGGATAATTAAAAGGTGATTAACGCTCACACTCGCACGGGGTATTTCAATAAATCAGCTTACACCAAAGCCTGCCCCTTTTTGAGGTCTCGCGAAGAACCTTGTTGGGCGTCCACCAACAGTACTGACATATCACAATCACAAGCAACTAACACAACTACTACTACGACTACTAATATTACAACTACCACTATCAGTACCAACAGCAGCGAGTAAAACGTAAAGGGGACTCGGGCGCGTAAACTTAGCCCTGAAGGTATGCCCGTACGAGAAACAACCTGTAATTACCGTATATCGAGGATCTCTCTCTCTCTCTTTCTCTTTCTTTCAACCTGCTTCCCTTTAACGTCCGGGATTTCCCTTTGCGGAAGAAGACGGAGTTTGTGAAAGAAATTCCTTCGTTCCACGTTTAACCGTTCCTTTTTTTAAAGATCGTCCCATCGGAGGTTAGACAAGTTGTTAGGTTACGTCGAAGCTACGAAGTGTAAAGGCGTTTTATTTTTTTCATTCTTTAAAGGTCGATGTACCCAGAGAGAGAGAGAGAGAGAGAGAGAGAGAGAGAAAAGGTGCGTGGTATGTAACATGTTCTATGTATATATGTATATGTATATGCAAACGTGTATATATATTATATTTTACAATGATAGGACTATAGAACTTTAAGTTGGCACAGAATTTGGGATCACCCGGTACAGGTAGGAAGAGACGGCAGGTGTAGCCTGCAGGCGAGGTATCCTAAGCGAGTTCAACACAACGATGCGTGGGCGCCTTTCTCAGGGTGGCTGCTGCGATGCGTCACATGTGAATCTCGCGCGCGAAAGGATAGGAACTAGTACTAGTCTTCTGATATGAAGGAGAAGTAGAAATAGAAGAATATGAAGTGAAAGACAAAGATGGGACATGATGAACAAGAAAGTGAGAGATAAAGAAAAAGAAGTTGGCACAAGAAGAAGAAGAAGAAGAAGAAGAAGAAAAAAATCAAAGACAAAGATGAGAAGATGAAAGTGGGAGATGAGATGAGCGAGAAAGTGTGAGAGAAACAGAGAGAGAAAGAAACGACAGCTTCTCTTAGAGTTCTTTACGAAGAGAAAAGAGCTATAGCTGGAGGACCTGTAGGCGAACTATGCCGGGTATCCAGGCTGAAGGTTAGGCTGAGAGAACTAAGCAACTAAGCTAAGCAAAGCTAAGCTAAGCTGAGTTAAGCTAAGCTAAGAAACCTAAGGTATATCCTGAGAACAATCGGACCTACCAACACTGACAGCGTGGGCGAGACACCAGCGAAATCTGCATTCTTACCGAGCATGAACATTAAATGAAGGATTATTACAATCGTCTAAATAATTCGAATCACAATATTGAAGATTCAGATCATTCTTTATTCTTTTAATAATATTTAACTTGAATAAATATAAAATACGAATGAAAAAGATTGACAAAATAAAAAATAGATGTTAAAGTTAATCTACAAAGAAGAAGAAAAATATAATAATAATAATTTATAATAATAATAATAATAATAAGAAGAAGAAGAAGAAGAAGAAGAAGAGAAATAAAGAGAAGAGAAGTATTCGTTGTGGAATAATAGGCCAGTTTTGCGGTTAAGCTACTACTAGCAGCAGCAAGTCTTCTGTCAACTTTTGCGGATGTACCGGACCCGAAGAGCATCCTAGCGAGGACAAGTCGAGAACCAAGCTGAGAGAGAAAGATAAGAAAAAAAAAGAAGAAAAAGAGAGAGAGAGAAAAGGACGTGGATGACGACGAGCTCTCGTTGAATTGTCGTCATGAGAAACGCGGAGATTGCCGAAACCCGCAGTTTAAATTAGAAGCGTACAAACTACAAATTGAGATGGCAAATTGCCTCGAGCAAAGGTAGAGAGATGTAGGTATCTACTTATCTTAGGAGTTACCAAGATAAAGAGACAGAGAGAAAGAATGAAAGATAAAAAGAAAGAGAGGGAATTCAAGAAGTCCTGAGAAGAAGTTCATTACGTATTACTAGAAGTCCTCCACTCCGGAAGTGCACTAGAGTTTTATCTTCGTTATACTATTTTCTATAATAAATGCATATATATATATATAGCCTAGGTTTATAATACTTATACGAGGAGTTTTATGCGATCGAAAATAACTATTAACGCGAAACGCACTACTTCAAATTATAATATGTATAATAACGTGCTGGATTTTCTCTCAAATCCCTGTTCATTCTTTAACTTTGTTCATAGAAGATATATAACCACACAAACATATATATCTTATGTGTATGTTTGTGTGTGTGAGAAAAAGAGATAGACGCGGAAAATAACTTACATCGTGCGAATTGACGTTAATAGCACGAGTCATAGTAGTAACGCAAGCGGATTTAATTTCTATCGCTAGGTAAAGGAGAGGAAGGCACTTAATACTTAAAAGCGTTGTGATGTTAGGTGCTCCTAACAAATACGGAACGTCTATTAAAGGGTAAAATCTGTATAGAGACCATCAACGTCATCTTTTGGTGTTTACGGTTATCCATATTCGGATTCAGGCAGGCAGGCAGGCAGGCAGGCAAGCAAGCAGATCTTTCCAAAGAGTTTCTTCGTAAACTGGACGATGACGATGAAGAATAATAGAAGGAAGATGAGAGAGAGAGAGAGAGAGAGAGAGAGAGAGAGAGAGAGAGAGAGAATGTTTTGAGTAAGAGTCAAAATAAATTCTTTAAGTAAGATAAAATGAGATAGATAGAAATGAGAATATACTCTATACGAGATTTAACGTAAATCGTGAACGATTTTACCGAAGGAATAGTAGAGAGACTTAGTTCGCAAATCCAACCAACCAACCAACCAACCAACCATCCAACCAACCAGCTATTTCTGTGGTATAACGTTCAAAGTTATAACTCGCGATCGTGAAAAGCGTACCGATTAACGGTTAACGCATAACGCAAAAGAAAAAATGATGAAGTAGGAGAAAGAGAAGGTGAGGAAGAGAAGAATGAAGCAGAAGAAGAAGAAGAAGAAGAATGAAAGAAGAAAGAAGAAAGAAGAAGCAGGAAGTCGTTTAGCGGATTCTCCCGCGCTCTCGCTCCTGAGAGTAACGCGGTTTTACGGTTTTACTCGGTCGTCCAATCTCATCGAAATGCGAGGAGAGTATTTCGAACAGGATCGTAATTAACCGCCCATTACTTACCAACCATCTAAGAGAAGTTCGAATAAGTGGAAAAGAAGGAGAAGGAAAAGGAAGAAGAGCAAGGGGGGGGGAGAAATAGGTGGGATTGGGGAGAAGGTTTGTTGAGACCTTTTTTGTTTTTTCGAATAGTTGTCGTCGTATTTTTATTCGTTATAAGAGAATAATAACTATTACTATATTTACTTATTCTTTTTCGTTGTTGTTGTTTCTATCTATTTGACTGAAAAATTGACGGTGAATCTCTGAAACTTTCTAAACCGGGGTATCTCAGCAACATTCAAGAGAATTATTCGAAACCAATCATTTAGGTATCGTGCATCACGAATATCGATGATATTCGTTTGTTTTATTAATGAAATTTTACTAATCTTTCTAATGATATCTGTCACGTACAATTTTGTTTTTATTATGTATTATACTCATATTTTATTCTCAAATGGTGGTAGATCAACATATAGAATGATATATATTTATCCAAACATTTTTATTTTTTTTTTTATTCATTATTAATTTGAAACCGTGTCAAAAACGTTTATGATTCTCATCGATCATTTTGATAATACCTTTTTACTATTTTTTTTTTTTTAATTATCTTCTCATGGAATTTCTCAACTTAACCTAAAAATAAAAAATGAAGAAAAAACGTTAAATAATTAATTATCACTGATACCAATTATCACCGATACCAATCGCAATTTCGTGCTTGCTGTCTTTCTTCTTGGAAATGATCCCTTCTTGGTGTTCTTCTCGTTGTAGCCGGTGGCACGTTTTAACAGGAAGCTTTCGCGTACCTAATCGTATAATTATTCTCGCTGACGGGCGTTTCTGCACCTTGGTAGGATCATCGTGTTGTTGTTTTTGTTGTTGTTGTGGCTCAAGTGTTAGTCTCGAGTAAATCACTGACAATTAATTCAACGATGACAACACGAACGAACTACCGGAATTTTCATTCTCACATTTTCTTTCAGATTATCTTTTTTTCAAATAAACGATTAAAAAAATAAAACGAAAAAGAAGAAATTTGTGATCGAGGATTAATAAAAAAGCTCGTTAAGTAAACAACAAACTGAATAAGAATGAAATAAGAATAATAATAATATGAGTATAAAAAGAAATATACCAAAGCATCCTCAATTTTCCCGCGTAAATCGTTTCGATAATGCGTGACGTCATCGTACATCAGAACCACCTCGCTGATTGGGTGCGAGAATTGGGGCCCCGCCAATTACCGGATGACCCAGCCACGATTTATGGGGTCAGTCATAACTCTCGAGCTCGAGTTGGTTCGCTGGACTCTTCACGAATGGAACTGCCCTCTTCTTTATACCATCTTTTCTTTCTTCTACTCTCCTCTCCTCTCTTCTTCTTTTCCTTTCCATTTCTTTCATCTCTTTTTCTCTTCTCTTCTTTACTTCTTCTCACCCTCCACCATTCGGGATATAGTAAGTGCAAACAAGCACAAGATGCTCAAACGAAAGAAGCCCTTTTCTCCATTTCTGACAAGGAAATATTTCTATCGACACGTCTCGCGATGATTTCTTTCTCTTTTTCACTTCTCGTATCCATTTTTTCTTCTTTTCGATCGTTGATTTATTACTGGGAGGATTTTAAAAAATCTGAGAAAGAGATTCTGAAAGAGAAAGAAAGATTTGAGACGTTAATTAGAGAAATAGATTAATTGTACAACCCATAAAATGAAAGTTAATGAAGGAATGTAAATGATCAAATTATCAAAATAGAACTAGGTGTAAGTCAAATGATTTAGAAATAAATTGATCGATTGATTTATTTGATGTTAAAATATATAATTACACTAACTGAGCCCTCATGTGAGCCAAAATATGACGTTGATGTATAGATAAAGGTTAGGTTATGTACAAATGTTTCACGAACTCATCGAAATCTATGACCAACAGATGGCACTGAACTTACCTGTATCGTACTCATTATTTTTTAAAAATTAATCAATTATTTTATAAATAAATTAATGTAATAAAAATATACATGTATGCGAATGCAACTTTGTGTCAAAATTTCAAAACAATCTTTAAAGTACTTTTAAAGATTTGCGATTAGTACGTAAAGTAAATAAAGTAATTGATTTTGAGTATAAAAAAAGTAAAGTTATTGATCAATTGATCGAATGATAAAAAATTCAAAATAGAATAAAAAATAAATGAAAACAATAAAAACAAACTATAGTTTAATCGTATTAGATTCGCTAACAGATGATTTATCTCGAATCTTATTTAAACGAAGATTCATCCATTGAATGAGATTATTTCTTTATAAGACGGAAGTTAGTCTATCGAATTGAAAGTCAATTTTAAATCGCTTCCGCTTTTAAAACGATAACTATCGTGTCGTTTGGTCTAACGTTATTCCTTTCGATGTTACGAAAGAAGTAGTAGTTCCATTCCGTGGTTCTTAGATATTGCTGTTGGGAGTTTATAAGCGATTCGGATTACTCTAGAACGATTTAACAATATAAAAATCGTTTAATGGATGTTTCTTTAGAGAAAGAAAGAGAATGGGAGAAAGAAAAAGAGTGAGAGAGAAAGAAAAAGAGAGAGAGAGGTACAATACTTCAGAAATAGACAAATATATATACTTATAAACTTCTACATCTATTCGAGAAAGTAATCGTGTTTGTTGAAAGACGACAATGAGATAGTGTGAGAGAATGAGACTGAGAGAGAGAAAGAGAGAGACAACTACCACTCGTCGTTCAAACTCGCTAGGAAATGTCCTAGCAACTCGAATTATTATACCTCACGACGTTTCCACGTTGCAAACTTTATGACCGCTCGTCTAACTTAAGTTACATCGTCGTTAGTCGTGTCCTGTCTTTACGACAAAGTTGTCACGCACGTAGAACGATTTTAACTCAACTCGTATACTCCCCTTTTTTTTCTTTAACGTTGTACTACATTCTTTCCATCATATCTATATTTAAACATACCTGTTTAGTTGGTACGAGATATTTAATCAAATTCGTTATTAACTATGACTGTAATATATCATACTTTCAATAAATACAATTGTTTCAATTCTATTTCATATGGATTATAAAAATTATTTATTGTAGAGAATGTTTTTGTTAGATTGACGTTAATTGACCCCTAGGTTAAAGAAAACTAATTAACTTATGGAAATAAGAAGTCCCGTTTGTCAAACATTTCTATATTGGTAGAAATATAAATATAATATAAATAATAAATAATAATATAATAAAACTATTATTATAATTCAAAAGTTTTGTGTTTCGTATTATTATAATTTAAAAAAAAAACGAATTCACACATACATATACACAATTGACCAATGCACTGCAATTTATACTCTAATTTTAAAATTATATTATATTTTACTATTATTTTATATTATACCAATTTATATATTATAAAATTATTATAATTATTAAAATATTAAATTATTCACACATAGTATTGATATGAATAATACATTTAAATGTTTTCTACCAATTATATCAAGTATAAATAATTGAAATATAAATCGTTTAATTTAAAGATAATTATAATAATGTTATTTGATATGGTGGGAGTAGAGAGGAGGGCCTTGGGAAGAAGAGTCGATTTGTCGAAGCGATTTCAATCGAGACTTCCGTGAAACTTTCTGCATTCTAATGTTAGCGACTAAGAAGAAGAAGAAGAAGAAGAAGAAGAAGAAGAAGAAGAAGAAGAAGAAGAAGAAGAAATAACAGCACTCTCTCGACTGACTACTATTTACTTTCTTCATCCATGAATATTCACGTATTAGCAACGATGGCTCTCGAATTATTTTCTACGGGGGTAGGTGGGGGGTAGGGGGGTTTACCTCTACCTCTCTAAGTACGTACGCGCGTCTCGTATTATTTGTTCGTCGCATATGTAATTCGTGCTAGTAAGACACGCTAATCGTGCACCGATACCCCCAACGTCAAACGGTTGATAGAAATCCTTCATTATCATAATGCTAATTAACGCGTGGCTTAAGGCTCGCTCTTCGTGAGTTGGTAAAAGTTAACGTGAGGATGTTTCGATGTGTTTAAAATGAGAAACGGTAATACACGGATCGACAAATTTGTACGATTTATGCAGAGAACCGTTTTCTTGTTTTTTTTCTCTCGTAATGTTTTTTGAAAGAAATTAGCAAATATATTTGCCAAAAAGATATTACATTATGATATTTATTATTTAAAAAAAAAAATAGAATTTAATTTAAAAAATAAAAGAACATTCTAAAATACGATACCATAACGTTGAGATTTATTATTGAATGAAAAAGATAAAGAATTTAATTTAAAAAATAAATTAAAAAATAGTTGAATTACAATTTGTAATAGAACAATGTTTAAAATATTAATAGAATATTATTTTGTTTTTTCAAATGAAATTGAAATAAAGTAAAACATAGATGTGGTGTACTCAGTACGAGTATCGAATTGATTCGTAGTAACGATTTAGATCTTAGGAATCAGCAAAAAAACACGGGATACGAATTTAATATGTGTACTAGCTTTTAAAAGATGAAACGGAATTGGAGTTGGGCGTGTAATTGCGTTTGACGTTTCATATTTAACATCCATTATAATCTCCTGTAACAACTCGTCTGATATATAGTACACACGCGTTCTCTCAAACATAATCGCGAGAACGGCGAGGAAATAATTTTACACCCGAAGCTAATTTCGTAGGAGCCCGTAGACGTATAGTCCGCCCTTCTCTTTCTCTCTCTCTTTCTCTCAGCTTTACGGTTCGCACACGCACAACAGTTCTTCGTTTTCATGGTGCCGGTGCCGGTGCCGGTACCAATGCCCGGTACGGTGCGGTACTCGCCTAGCTAAGAGGTACGATCCGAGTGCTCGACTTCGTGTTCGTGAAAGATAAAGAGAAAGAGAAAGAGAAAGAGAAAGAGAAAGAGAGAGAGAAAACACGCACCTTGTGAACTGTCGGCCCTTTCCAAGTGCGATATTATACGCGCCTTTAAGTTCTATTCACACGCGAGAGGCGCGAACGAAAACGATACCTGCGATTAATCGTCGGCCGTTAACTCGATTTTACGTTCGACTTCTCGACCTTGCTTATTCTACTCTACCTTGATCGATATCCATACAACTGAATGCTTCTATCTTATATAGATGTCTTTTTTAAATGAAAATTATAATATAATACATAATTTCTTCTGAGTGTGTTTTTTTTAATTTTCTTAGATTGATATTTAAACGTGTTAATTAATTATATCCAAATAAATTTGTTTCAATTTTAAAATAGGATTATGTGTAATAAATATTAGATTCTGTATACGAACTAAAATAAGTATAACATACAAAATAAAAAGTAGTATATCTTATATATTTAATATAAATTTAAAACTATATATGATCTAGATACTTTTAAAGTTGCAATCACCTAAATGATGTATCAAATATCTTATAATCTACTATACTTAAATTAATGTATTAAATATTGTACACTTATACAACCTAATATTTGCAATATATCATAAATCAGAAATGATATTAATTATAAAATAAAAAAATAACAAAAATAAAAAAGAAATAAAAGAAAATAATTAATCATAAAATATGAATGAATTTTTGTTAACGAACGAGTATAAATAAGATGATAAGTTTTACGATAAAAATATGGAATGGTGTACACACACACATACATACATATATAGAAATACACACACACTTAGGAGTGTCTTCCTAGCTGGCTAACTTAGCTTAGCTTAGCTTAGCTAGGCTTGGAAAAGTATTTTTGCCGTTGGTACGAGTTTGCAGGTTGCGCGAAGCGATGTGCGCGGATCGGGGCCCAGTCAGTCGCTTAGGCCTCGGCCGAGGGCCCCTTCGTGTCCCCTCAGGGCAAGAGAGGCTCCGTCGGAGAGCCCTCTAGTCGCCCTCCCACTGGCCCCTGGCCCAACTTGCATCGCGTTGCATCGCGTTGCAGTGCATGGCGTCCTCGTGTGGGCGAGGGGTCATGGGTCGCAGACACACCACAGTGGTTCTCATTCCTTTCAACCTTCTTCTTCCTCTTCCTCTTCCTATTCTTCATCTCTTACTTCCTTTTTCTTTTATTTAATTATTTATAATGAAAATCATTTGTAAAAATTAATTTTATAAGATTATTTTTAATTAATTTATATTTTGGGTATACGTCTATTTGAAAATTACTTTTAAATATTATAATCATTTAAATTAATATTATATATAATAATTATATATAATAATATAAAAATTACACACATTACTTTGAAAAATAAACCAGGATGAATTAATTAAATTTTGTTGTCAAATGAAATTGTTTCTTTGCCCAAACAAATGCATGACGAACTGACATCGTCAAATGTAACCAAAGGGTGTTAATATTTTGACACACAAAAATAAAATTTCAATGTAACATTAACATATTTTTAAATAGAATATTATTTAATTAAACTGATTAGAAAAAAAATAAAAATAAAACGTGATTTAATTTAAAAAAACAAAAACGTTCAAGTATAACGATCCAAATGAGAGTGTTCGTGAGGAGCTTATGTGTTTTACTTATTGTTAGTTCTCAAAGTAGTATGGCTTTTGCTTGTGTACCGGTTCCGGCGACAGTTGTGCGGACAATTTGTTCGTTGGCCGTAGGACGACGAGGCGACACGCCGCAAGGATAAAATGTGGCGAGAGGTGAGACCGTGAGAAGAAGGAGGTGGACTGAAGTATAAGGATAGAGAAAAGAAAGAACGAGAATGAGAAGTGAGAGAAACATAGGTAGAAAGGGAGGGGTGGGGGTGAGTGAGGGGGGAGAATCGTACGCGAGCGCGAAAACGCATGCCTCGTTTCTCGAGGAGGCGAAGTCAAGGATTTCTGACCTCCCGAGAGTGGTACGGAGGGATGTTCTTCTTCTTCTTCTTTCTCTCTCTCTCTCTCGTGAGAGGGAACCCGCTCTTATTCACGATCAAGATATTAAACGACGATAATTGTCGGTGGAGAAGGTCGGATAAAATTCCAACTCGAACGAATTCCCTTCGTTTACTTCTTTTTTTTTATTCTTTCTATTTCTATGTATGTGTATAGGTATTACATGTATGTAATACGTACGTATTATTTCTTCAAGTGTGGAAAAATGTTTAATGTGTGTGTGTGTGTATCTATGTGTATTTCGGTGCTCAAATACTCACGTATACTAATGCAAAAGAACAGAAAAAAGGAAAAAAAAGATGGGGGAAGATTTTAGGACGAAAGTAGAAGCGGAATATGATAATGGCGTGGCATGGGGCTTGAGGTAAAAGAGAGAAACCTTTTTGGAATTTTAAGATGGGTCAGCAACAGCAAAAGCAAAAGTAAAAGCAACAACAGCAGCAGCAGCAGCAACACCACTACTAAGCAGAAAAGCAAGAGAAGAAGAACCGATATGTATCCAGACAAGAGTGGAGGAAAAGTTATGGTGCGAGACCATAGACGGTTTCTGTCCTCTCTCGTGCGAAAGGTCACGCGTACCCAGGAACTGACCCACCTCTATTCTTTTTTTCCTTTCCTTTCCTTTCTTCTACCTTTTTCCTGGTCCAGCAAAAGATCGCAGAAGAAAAAACTTAAACACACGAACGATTCTGAACGTTCGTATCCTTAAAGATGGAATCTTTCGGGTGTGGGTCTCGAGCAAATTGAAAAATTATGCCGACTACGAGACGTCGTAGTAAGAAGAGACGTGCCTTTTTTCTTTCCACGAAGATTCGAGACAATGTATTTGAGAGATAAAAAGGTGAGGACACTGTAAGTAAAAGGTAACGGGAAAGGGTTTAACGCCATCGAATTGAACTTTCTTTATTTATGAATAATCCACGTGAAATCGATTCAATATTTTCTTTGATACCTTTTTCAACAAAATATCATCAGCTTTACCTTTTCATTATATATCTTTTTTCTTTGAATGTAACCTTTCATCTAAATAACGAACAATTATCTTTCATTTGAGATCGTAATCATTTATTACAAATTCACGATTCATCAAATACATAAAGAACATCTGCTGCTCTCTCTAACTGGATATAAGATATAAAATATTTATTATATTTTTTTTGTTGTCATTATCAAACAAACAGTTTCTCTCATTCCATCATCATGAAAAGCAACGTATGATCAAACAAACGAGAATCCGAAATCATGATCTATTCGTTACCGTTTTAAAGACACTAGATAATGCTCGTAAAATCTCATCAGAGATCGAATCGGATATGTCTGGTGTCTGACTACAACGTAACTGAAAGAAATGGTAGCCATATATATATATATATATATATATAATACATAGGTATTATATATGTACATACTGAAAGTAGCGAGTTAATTCGCAGAGCCGCAAGTTGGACTGACTTTCCTCTCTCTTCCTCTATCTATTTATCTATTTATCTATCTATTTATCTTTCTTCAACTCATGCCTCGGTTTGACCACTCCGTAAAGAGGTACGCGGTGTCCGTGCATTGAGTTCCCACGAACGGCATCGGGAGGAGTACACACTGCTTCGAGTTTGAAAATACGGCAATCAGTGTAACCGCTTCTGCCGCAGTGTATAAACTATAGTGTATAGGTTTATGTTTATAGGTATACATATATGTATATAAGTAAATGTATGTGTACTTACATACTTTTATATAGCAATGTATGAAGTGTATTTATATGTATATGTAGTGGTGTATAGATTAAAGTACGTTTATATACGTATATGTGTGTACATTTGAATATGTATAAGTGTAGATATAAATATATATAATATAGGTAGTCTCATCTCGTGGCAAGACACGATTCCCCCTCAGCCCTCTATTTCTTCCTCTTTCTTTCTCTCTTTCTCTCTTTCAAAGGTAGTAAGAAGCATCATTGGGTGCTCTGTTGCTTACCACCAAGCATGTTCAACACGATGTTCAACGATCGTCTCGTCTCTTTAATGATCGCACCGAAGGACACTTGGTGTACGATCGACGAGAAGAACGGTATTAAAATGAGTGTTTAACGTGACCGTGGAACGATCAAAATCAAAGAGAAAATCTATTTTAATAATAGGTTACATTTTGTTTAAGTTCGTTATTAATAAAACTTATAAAATTATTCCAATAATTTTCTTTCAGAAATTTAAATCGTATTAATATTTTTATATTATTTTATATCATTTTTTAATATATAAAAATATTTTTTATTATAATTTTTATATAATCGTATTTTATATTTTTATATTTTATAACAGAAATTTTTAACATATATTAATTTAACATATATTAATTTTAACATATATTTGTTTTTTCTTCCCTTCAATTAAAATACTTCAGGTGAGATATTATCGTCAAAAAAATTGCACGTGTTCTTATCAAATACACTTAGAAAAAACAAAATTAGGTTTGAAGGTTCAATGGTCCCTGTTTTGAGGTGCAAGTCAGACATCCAATGTTAGAAAGAAAGCAATTTTTATAAGATTTACTTAAAATATGTTGCAATGAGCAAAGAAGGGTTAGCGGAAGTTCGCAAATGCATGCTAAAATGAATCATTCTCTCTCTCTCTTTCTCTCTCTTTCTTTCTCTCTTTCTTAGATCAGTGTGAGAGCTCCGGGAATCGTAGTCCTTCTCCTCCACCTCCTTCTTTTCCTCTTCCTTTTCTATCTTCAACTTTTCCTCTTCCTCCTCATCGGCTCTCCCATGAACGACGACTGGTGACTAAGTGCGCTGTTATGGCGTGTCTCCTCTCTCGAGAAAAGAGAAAGAGAGAGGTCGATATCGTGCCGACTGCCATTCGATAGAAGTCGATGGCGCAATGTATCGGTCAGGCCGACGCACAAACTTGTCTGCATTTAATCGACAATCAATTCTTCTACTTAGAAATTCAAATTATTCTTAATTGATTTTTTTCCCTTAATTTTTTTCATTTATATTTGTGTTAGATTGACAAACAAAATTATCCTTATTTAATTGAGTATCAATTCTTATACTTAATAATTCAAATTATTGGAATTATATTTGTTTTAGATTGACAAACATAATTGTTTACATTTTATTAGTATCAATTCTTGTACTTAAAAATTTATTTAACAAATTTATTTAATTAAATTATTTATTTAAATTATTTAAAATTATTTTTAATAGATTTTTCTTTTATTTTTAGATATTTATTTGTGTTATGTCAACGCACAAAATTGTTACCATTTAATTAATTAAATTAATAAAATACATATGTAAATGTATTAAAAAATTAAATTAATAAAAATACATATATATAGGTTAATTATTTTTTTATATAAAAATTAAATAAAATCTAAACATATATTTTAGATACTAATGTAATTTCTATTAATAACATTTTAAATAAAAAAGAAATAAACTTGAATCGATTCATTTTCACGAACAGGAAGTAAAACATACAAAACATTATTAATTGTTCAAGAATTAGCAATAATTAGTAATAATAAACACAATGATATTGTCGATATAGTACAAATTGAAGTTTAAATAACACGAAAGAGTAAAATGAGAATAAAAAGATATAGAAACGTTTGTACTTACAAACTACAAGAAAGATCGATCGATATCGTATGCGATCTTATCGTATACGCCCGTTTGCGGGCGTCAAAGTGAACGCCGATAAGGCGAGAACTAGCTCGTAAGTTTCCTGCTTAGCAGCTATTCCCAAAGCGATTAGCCGCCTCCTAGAACGTGTAATCGATCTTTTCTCTCCTCCTTCACCTCTTTTACCCCTTTCTCCTCCTCTTCCTTCACCTTCTCTTCTTCCTTACGATCGATCGTGAATTTAAACGTTCGATCTCTTAATTCTCAAAGATTCTCTCTTCTATCGAGATATATCGATCTCGAATACACTTCAATTCGAATTAATTGGAAAAGATAAAACACGATTGTTAAACTATTTAGATCTTTCGTATCGGATACGGTACAAATGGTTGTTAATTAAGAAAAAAATAAGTAAATTAATCGATCTATTCGTCTCAGTTTAATTGACTCTTCATTTATTAGGTAATTTTGTTTTTTTTTTTTCTATTTTCAACGTGATCTTAGTAGTATATTTTATTTATTACCTTACGTAGAAAATAAATTTAAATAATATTGAAGAATATTACATATTAAACAATTCATTAAATATTAATTTAAATAAATATAAAGTAAAATTTATATATATCTATATTAATTTATATAAATTAATATATTTATTTAATTTATATAAAATTATATTTCTCATTTAACATTTAGAAAATTATTCTATCTTCTAATTATATCTCAATTTACATAATAAAAAATATTATAAAAATTAATTCGTTGTGTCATCAATTCTGTCAAATACATTAATACAAATGAAATAAAATGAAATATTTCGTAACTCATGTTTCCGATGGAAATTTTGATTATACTCAGTTTCAGATTTTAAATGGATTCGGCAAAATAAATTTATAAATGAGTATTTATAATAATAATAACAATAATAATAATAATAATAATAATAATAATAATAATAATAATAATAATAATAATAATAATAATAATAATAATAATAATAATCGAGGACTGGGCGAGAAATTCCACGCCTTTGAGAAGACGGTGGCGAAACTACTCGAGACCGTACACAATATAATAGTCTGACTAAAAGAAGAAGAAGAAGAAGAAGAAGAAGAAGAAGAAGAAGAAGAAGAAGAAGAAGAAGAAAAGGGAGAAGGAAATGGTAAAGGGAGGAGAAAAGTAAGGGGGAGGATGAGGGAGGCGACAGACGTAGGTAAACGATCGTTTGTCCTCCCACCTCTCGATTGTCGCAGTTAAACGTTGTTGCATCCTTCGGGCGGTGGCGGTTCATTGCAAGTCTAAGTAAGTACTTAGAAAGAGAAAGAGAGAGAAATAGAGGTTGGAGGTGGTGGAGGTTGGTTGCCCTCAGCTTCTTGAGTAATTGGAACACGACCTCTGTCAACCCCCGCTGACCCTAAATGGTCAACGGAAACGAACAAATACACACCACGTTTGCCAAGGAAGCTCCCTTTTCCTTTTTTGTGTTTCACTTACATAATTTACCCTAAATACACCCATATCGAAAGATCAACGATGATTGACGGGACCTTAATAAATTTATTATTTAAATCGTTTATTTGTTTTATAGTTTTTTATGTTATTTTTTCTTGTTGTAAATATAATAATTAAATATATAAATTTCAAATTGTTTTTTACTTTATATTTTGATTTTGGTTAATTTTTGGTTATTAAATTGTATGAATTTATTAAATTTAAAATATTATTTTTTTATGTTATTATTTTTTATTTAATATAAATTTATATATAATTTTTTGATATAAATTTACTTTTATTTACTTTTATAAATTTATATAAATAAAATATTTATTAATTTATTAAATTTTGGTATATACTATTTTTGGTATATATTATATGTAAAAATATAATTAATTTCGATTTATTATATTTTAATATATAATAAATAATTTTTTAATATTATTTCGTAATTATAATATTAACGAAGTTTTAGTTATACTCTGATGAAATCATACATATCTAAGTTTAAAGATATAATTGACACACAGAATATTATCCTAATTCGATTATTATTTCAGATTATTTTTTTTTTTTTACTCTCCGTAATTTATATCAAACAAACATTTATTTCAGTATATTCTATAATTATTTTTTTGAATCTCACAAAACGATCGCAATTATGGCACAATTCTTGACAATCGAATTAAGGTATATACCCGAAGATTGGCAGATAAAATTTGATTCTAAATCATTAATTAACCATCTATTTATCATTGTGTCATTGATTTCAAAATTTTACTTCTTTTGATTCATTTTTCTTTTTTTTTTTTTAAATTCATTGTAATTTTTAACCTTTTATTTTTTTTTTAATTTTAAATTTCAAACGCAATACTAACTTAATATTAAAAATGCAAATGAAAAAAAAAACCTTTGAGAAGATCAAAAAGATACAATATTATCATAATTTGTTCATTTATTAAATTCACCTTTTATTTGTGTAGCATTAATAAAAAACCTAACTCGAGACCTTATAAACGAAAAAAAACGAAAAAATATTTGGAAGATTCGAAGGGAAATAAATTTTTATGATAATAAGTTTAATTATTACTTAAATTTTTTTATTTTTAAATTAATTCTAAATTATATTTATTTTCTGAATAACAAGTGAAAACTCAAATATGTCTCGTAGTAAACAAAAATAAAAAAAATGATATCAAGTTTAAAAAAAAAAAAAAAAAAGAATAAAAACTATTCAACTGTATAATAAGGTATATTTATAATCATTAAATGACGGAACATTGGTATCAAAATCCAAAGGAAACATTTATGGTGTATCCCTTGACATTTATAAGATCGTAATAATTGAAAAAAAAATCCATAAAAAAAAAAACACATCACTAAATGCATAACAAGATTAGTCTCTCTCACTCTATCTCATTCTATGATTTACGAGAAATTTCAGACTAAAAGGGAACCACCTCAGTTGTAAAATTAAAAGATAGACAAATCTTCGAAAGTAAACAACCCATAATAGTAGTAGTAGTAGTAGTAATAGTAGTAACCAAAAGGAAAATATTTTCATTTTACGAATAAGCTCGAAAACGAATAAACGTTTAGCTTATTGTTATGTTGAATCCTCCCACGATGATTTATGCTAATCCGATTCGTTCATAGCGCGTGGACGATGTCGGAAATAGCGAAGGAGTGTCGCAGGATATTGCGAATAATTTCACGTTTTTCCTCTTAACCCGTTTATCCTCCTCCACCACCACTACCACCAGTTTCTTCTTCACACTCCTTCCACGGTTATTACGTCTTTGAGTAGCCTCATATTCCTGTCTGGAAAGAATACATGTCTTCCTTTTTTTCTCTTCAAACTTTTTTCATACTTCATAATAATGGACACATAAAGTTAGAAACGAGCGTGACTTTCGAACGACCATTAGGTAGCACCAACACACCAGACACATCTTTTAGTCGTAGTCTAAGAAACATAGTCTTTTTTATTTTATTTTGTTTTTTTCTTTTTAAATTATAGAACCTGAGAATATAAGACTCTTGGAAAGTTCATCATTGTGTTTGCCATCCAGGATGTTTAACGTGTTACTTTGTCTTGATAATTAGGTACAGAAAAATAAAAAACTTATATATATGTTACTAATTGTGTAAGTATGTATCCTATTTATGATGCGTTTATGCGAGATATTATTAAAAAAAAAAAGTAAGGAAGGTTTGGCGAGAACGGATAACCAATTAAAGATTACCAATTCATGCGTTGAAAAATATTGCCAGTAAAACGTCGCATTACATCAACTTTTAACGATTATCCTTAGCCTCCCGGTCTTCCCATTACACCCCTTTCATCTCTTCTTCTTCTTTTAGAAAGAGAGAAAGAGATAAAGCAAAAAAGAAAAAGAATGGGAATAAAAAGGAGAAAAGAATGAGAAGAAAAAAAATGTATTGATAATAAATTATCTCCTACCGTCGTCCACACCGAAACCGGTGAAACGTCGGCAAACAGAAAGTGACGTTTACGGCCAACGCGTTTTAAATCATAAAACACACGCAATTTGTACACTGGGGCCTTTTAAGAGTGAGACGCTTCCCTTTCTCGCGTGTTTTGTTACGTGAGAGAATTATTTTTTGTTTCATAAAGAAGACCAACAACCAGAATGACTGCAAGAAGGAAGAAGAAGAAGAAGAATGAGATACTTGAACAAAAATTTAGGACTTGTATGTAAATGAAAATAACGAAAGATGAAGTATAATAGTAGGGGTGGGTATGAGAGTGAGGGTAACTAATATAAATAATATTTATATATAAAATAAAATAAGATAGATCTTGTGTGTTTATTGTATATATGAGAATAACTAAAGATGATGTAGTATAATAGTAGGGGTGGGAGATGTAAGGGTGACTAATATAAATATTATTTATATTATAATAAAATAAGATAGATATTGTGTTCATTGTACATTGTATTATATGTATATATATATATAACTATAGTAGTGGTATAACTAGTATATATATAAGATTAGTTTTCCTTCTTCAAAAGGATTGTGTTTCCTGTTAGAAGATCTTATTGTTTTCGGTTTCGAATAACTACAAATGTTATTTATTGCTATGATAAATATTCTTATACCTAAGAATATATATATAGAAGTTTTTATTGTGGAAGAAGAAGAAGAAGAAGAAGAAGAAGGTGTTTCCTGTAATGAGACCTTATTGTTTTGACTTAGAAATACCGAGACGTGTTGTCCGATATGATACTAGGCATAACGGTGGGTCTCGCCCACGAAACGTTTCACGCAGGACGAAACAAGGGACAATATGTAACAGTTCTCCTTCACGGTTGTCTCGTTTAATCGAGTCTCTTAGTCATTCGACGAAAACGAGGGAAGCAAGGGGGGAAGGAGATACATTCAAACGTTAGCTTCAAATTATCTTAATTTTATCCACAGATAACTTTATTAAAGAATATAAATCGATAAATCTTTTAACAATATTATACTTCAACGTTACTCAACGTTTAAGAATAAAAAAAAATTTAACAGAGAGAAAGAGAGAGTATAAATTTATAAACTTATTAACGTTCTAAGAAGAACGTTTCATTTTATTATTCATTTATAAGAAGCTCGATTTACGCGCGTGGGAATTCATGTTGTATAATCATACCTACGGAGTTAATTCTCTCTATTTAGCAGTTGTCAATTACCCGTCACTCCAAAGAATATTGTCTATGAAGTTTAGACGTCTCGATCCTTTCTACAATGTTACCCCGACGTACCATTCGTAAATATGATCTACGTTCATTATTTATAATGTTCATTAGAAATCATACAAGAGACACGAATGGAAACTCAATCTGTTTGACACCTTCATATTCGGAGAAAGGATTATTTGAAAACATAAGTAGTAGTGTTAGTGTACTTATTGTATGTGTGTGACGAAGAAGAAGGTTCAGAAAAAAAAGACAAGTATCGATCGCAAAGTATCGTTACGAAGAAGGTTCGATGTGGTCACGTCAAGATATATATCTCCATGGGTATGGTATGGTCATCTGATGGTTGTGAGTATAGCTCGAAGAAACGAAATAACCAGTTGGTTTGAGGTTCACGCGGGGGTAACTCAATTTGTAGTTACAAACGAGCATAATATGATAATGCTTTGGTGTCCCGGTGAATCCGGGACTATCCACCTTTATTAGAGTCCTGGGTATCTTTCGTTCGTTGGTTGGTTGGTTCGTAGGAGCAACAAGAACCCCCCACCTGCGCCCTGTCATTTGTTAACGTCTGTCAATACGTCACTGATAACTGCTACGTTGGCTCATGCTTCCGAGGACGAAGGACGACCCACCGAGAACACCGTCAGTAAATTTAGTGTGTTCTGAACGTACGGACGTGTGTTGTTGTTGTTTGCTTCCTTATTTTCTTAGATTTCTTTGAATTTTCTTTTGCTTGTTTTTGTTTTGATTTATAATTCGATACGCGCGTTTTTCACGTGTTACTATAAAATTTTTAATATTTTATTATTAGGATACATTTATTTTATTTATTATTTATCTGTGGTGGTTGCTTGTTTTTATTTGAACGGTGCAAAATAAGTTTTTATTTTAATAATATTTAAGTAATATTATATAATAATTTCTAATATAAATTTGCCACGGGTGATAACATTTATCATCCAATATTCTTATATTTGCTAAACGATAATTTTATATCGGTAAAATACATTGATGAATAATAAATTAAAATTAATTGGAATAAACATTGAAGGTAACTTCATTCAAAAAATTACCAAAAAAAAATATACGATAAAACAACAAACATTCTTAATGTCATAAATTTTAGGAAATATAATTTGTCTAGAAATTAATTTAGAATTTTATTATAGGTGAAGATTCGCACGTTACAAATTGAAGAAAATTTAAATCGTATAAAGGGTAAAATAAAATTAAAACGATTTCTAAATCCATAGTTCAATTCATTAAACGTTTAATAACAGGTAAGATAGAACTGCTTAGGTGCTCCTTGTTTCATTCGACTTCTCTTCTTGCCGATTTCTTGCCGACGAAACGGCCAACGAACGGGTCTTCTGGCTATGCGTGATTTAAGACGCATCGTAAATGGATAATAATAAATCGGCATAGCGAGGCCCATTTGCTTCGAGACCAATTTGTTAGGATTGTTCGCCCTTGCGACCCGAATATATACACACACACTAGGAATGGTATATGGCTATTTTTCAAGTAACAGAGACCGCCGTTGATTTATTTTGGCGAGAAACGATCGCCGCCTCGAGCGAATTCGTTCCTCTTTTAAAAAGATTAAAGAACTATGTGTGTGCCCCCCTTCTCGACTGATAGTCTCTTCTTCTAACTAACTTAACCGCCAATCACATCTCATATAAGAAAATTTTCAAGAAAACCGTTTTCTAAACTTCACTTCGACTACTATCGTGAGAATCAAATGAACATCAAGAATGTTGTCTTATCGATTCACGTTTTATAAGTTTTTTTATTTCTAATTTTATTTTCTAACTTTCCCTTTTTTTATTTTACTCGCACGTTTTCTAATTTTAATTAATTACTTCATTTTTTTGTATACACAAATTATATTCGCTAATACTTTAAATAAAAACTACTTCACACTAATTTTTCTTCCGTATTTATTTTAATTTACTTTGTTTTTTTATTATACGTTGAATTTTATTCAATTTTTTTTTAATTCATACTTATAAATACGTGTAGATAAATTAAATGAAATTTATTCATACATATATTTTTTATATTTAATTTTTTTTATTTAATTCTTTTTTTATCTTATTAATTTTAATTCAAATTTTCAAGCTCATCCTACTTGGTTTTTAATTTAATCCATAACCATATAATGATATTTAAAAATTATAGTTTTAAACGTACTCACGAATAAGGAATTTCGCTAACACGAAACTTCATTCTATATAATTACTTTTTACAAGATTTTTTTTCTTTTAATTTTTTTTTTCTTTACATTTTTTTTCACCTCTTTCATTTCTTTTGTCTCGTGTCGAAAGGAGAGTCTGATTAACGATAGGGTGTCAGTTCAGTAAATAGGTCGTCAAGCTTCTGTCGTATAGAAATCGATGATCCACAGCTGTCAAGCTATTAACACCACCACTTCGGTTCGTTATCATTATCATCCAACATCTACTCGGATTTATAATTCGAATTTCTACACCAAGGAGATAGAATAATTCTTACCATATTACCGATCACCATACATGGAAGCAATCATGGTGAAACGTCAAATTGACACGGTGAGCCTGCCTGCTGCGGCTTTCGAATTCAATGACAATGAATAGAATAATTTTGATGATCGTGATCATTTTTTTTTGCATACGTTAAAAACAGTCTTGTCTATTAAAAGAAAAGAAAAAGTAACAAAAAAAAAAAGACCAAATTTCATTAATTAAATTTCGTGTCAATTGTTTCAAAAATAAAGAAGAAAAAATTAATAATAACATTTTATTTTTATTTTATTAGGAGTTTATTTTATTATTATAAAATTGTATTTTTTTTCAATTAAGTCTTTATTTTATTTTTTATTTTCTTATTGTCGAACAGGATTTGTTTTTTTCTAAGAAAAATAAAATCAATTTTCCACTACTCAGAACGTACGGTACTATTATTATTAACGTCGTATAAACACGCTTAGCTATTATTGATATTTAAGAATTCATAGATGATTTTCATTATCCGCACACCTTCGATCATCATCGTGTGTCGTCTCACTCACATTGTCAGTATAAATACGATGCAACTTGACGCTGTCTCTACTCGAATCCGTTTTACGTAACTTCGTTTGACTTTGCTGTTCTTTTACGTTAGATCGTGCTTGCGTAAGCGCTAAGTATACAATTATAAAATGTACGTAATTAAACTTGAAGATAAAAAAAGAAAAAGAAGAAGAAGAAAATCAACGTAGAAGTAGAAGAAGCAGATGAAGTAGTAGAGTAAGAAGAATGAAGTATAAAATTTTAACTAAGACTCGATTGCAAGTGTTTAACCTTTTCTAATGTAACTGAGAGACACGTTAAACGTAACGTTCGTAATTAACTAGTTTTAATATCAACTAAACATAAAAATTATAAAGTCAACTTATATGTATATTGTTGTTAATTTCATCGGATCTTTTATCTAACCTTTTTTTATATTTTATATTTTTATATAGATGAAATATAAACTAAAAAGATAAGGGGAGTAAAAGAAGGAATTTTACTTATTATAAAATTTAATATAGGAAAATCTATTTGTTTATGGTAAGTATGGACATTTTTCTTACTTTTCTGAATTGCTTGGAATATTAAAATTTATTACAGTGCGATTGATCATAATTTTTTTTGCACGTTTTTATTTTTTTAAATAAATATGTAAAGACATGCTAATATCAAACGTTAATTTAATTTGCAATCTTGTACACGTTTGTATATAAAATTTTATTGATTTTTAATGTTAATTTTAAAAACTCTAATTATACATATTTAAACAATTTATTATTCTTGTACTATTTTGCAATAAAAATTTCAAAAAAAAATAATTAATATTATATCTATCTAATATTAAGGATTACGAGTATGTAAAAATCGTAATGTACATGGTATTGTATTGGGTTGGTTGGTTAAAAATTTTCTTCTAATTTATACAAAATTGAATAGAAAAGATTCTTGAGTCTCGATGAAACATCATTATATTTAATTTTAAATAAAAGTACGTGTGTGTTTGTGTAAATAATAAAAATGATCTGCTCAAAATATTTAAAGATTAAATTTTTATTAATTTTTAATCAACATACTCCCATATGCTTCTACATGAAAGAAGAAAAAAAAATGAAATCTTCGAATAGAGGAAGGTAGAAAAATAACGGTAAAAAAACTATGAAACAACGAGACAGAACTATAGATAGAATAAAATAGAAATAAAAAAACCAGAAAGAAAAAAAGAGAAAAAAAAGAAAAGGAGTGAGAGAGAAAAAATTTTCGCTCGTTGACTCTTAGGCCGTTCATCTCGCAAACCGAGAAGAAGAAAAAGAAGAAGAAGAAGAGACTAATTCCATTATACGGCGAGAAAAGTTTAAGTTATGTCTATAGTGATTGACTACCCGGTACGAGGGATCAAGCATCGATACTTTACGACGATCGTGCAAACCCCCCTTTCTCATCCCATCCCACTCTTCACTCCTCTTATGCTACTTCGTTACACATCATATATCGTTTTGTTTTACGTAAAAATGTACATGCGTTGCACCTAGTGCACAACACAACAACTATCTTGTGGTTCATTCCTAGGTGAAATCTTATCATCATAAACTAATCATCTGTCGGCAGAAAGTTAGACGCTTAAAATCGTAACTGCGAAACCTACAACCACCTAACAACTAACACCACCTTAACGCGAGAAGAAAATATTTGTCACGTATTCTTAAATGAACTTTAACTATATAGGTGTGTACGTATATATATAATAAATATATTTTTAAGGTATCTATTTCATGGGGAAAAGTGGAATATATTTTTTGAAAAAAAGAAAGATTAGAAAGATGATTAATATTTATATTTTATGGGATATATACTTATATATATATAAATATTGTAAATAATATTTCTATATAATTTACAATTTTTATAA
>NW_015148970.1:5173045-5230586 GCF_001465965.1 Polistes dominula
TATATATATATATATACATAATAAATTTATTTTTAACTTATCTATTTCATGTAGGAAAAGTGGAATATAAATTTTCTCTCATTCACAATATTTATAATATTACAAACAAAAATATATATTTCCACGTGCTAAATCTAAGATCACAGATAACAATTGATTTCTAATTTTTAGAATAAAAAAATACGATAAGAATAAAACGAAAAAATTACAAAAAATAATAAGTAATGAGTTAGCAAACCACGACAAGGAGAATCGTTAGAAACAATCGACGTATCGATCGATCAATTCGAGATCGGGAACATGATTCCAGACATCGATCATTGGGATGTCATTTGCCTAGAGCTAGAAGATGTGTCAAGTAAGAAAAGGAATAGAGAGAAGTAGAGAATTAAAGAAAAATTAGTAAGAGTTAGAAGAGAATCTTAAATTAGAATCTTAACGTTTGAAATAAAAATTTTGCTCGAGATGTCCTAGCAACCATTAAACGAAGAAGCTACAAACTACCAACATTATCGCTTCTAATTTATCACGCGATTAGTTAACCTCAAGCAAAACCTAAACCAACTTAATGTATACGTAATTATTATACATACAGGATGTACCAAAAGTTACTGTATTTAAAAGAGAAATTTTTATTAAATAATTTCTAAATTAGTGTGTGTAGCTTATTTTTATTAGATTATTAATATAATTATATAATAAATATGATATTGTATACAATATAAAACAATAATTAATAATATTAAATATTATATAACGAATAATATAATATATTATTAATTATTTTAATTAATAATTATTTATTAATTTAATATTTTTATTTTATATTAATTTATTTTAATTATTAATTAATTAATAAATTAAATATTATTATATATTATAATTAGATTATTTTTTACTTTTTTATTCTAAGATATGAATCTTTAATTAACATATTTTTAAACAAAATTATGGTTCCACTGTATCTTCGTTTAAATAAAAAATTTTTTAGTCGAAAGAAATAAAAGTTTCTTCATATTTTCTATACAGGTTACTTTAGATTATTTATAAATAACCCCTAAGTACTGTATATTATAATATATATTAATGATAATAGTGCAATATAAAGTACAAGGTTGATTTAAATATTAATCAATTCAGTAATTTTAATTTTAAAAAGTTATCACATGCAATAATTCAAACAATCATATGAAAAGAAATATAATATTAATTAAAAATAATTTAAAATCGTTTAATTAAATGAAACAATTTTTGGAACATCCTATACATATGAATATATATATATATATATATATAAAATTATATTTTTAATTTCTATGCGTCGTCGCATCGAGTCTACGACTCGATTTCGCGACCGACATGGGGTCGAGTCGAGAGGTTAAAGAGAAATTTTCAAACTCCTTTTACTCGTCCTTAATTCGATACACGCCCGTTCTCTAAGTTATTTAGAAAACCATACTAATACATATGTATATAAGTATTAAATAAAATTTGGAGTCGTTCTAACGAATTTGTATTTCTTTTTTTTGAATATATATTTATAATTATATTTGTTGAAATTTTGCAGGGATTAGTTCTCTAAACGATTTCCTAATCTTTATGATGAAATTGAATACAAATAGACAATTTTATTTCTTCTACTTCAAAAAAAAAATAATAAAAAAAGTTAACCAAATTTTGAAATTAAATTCTTCTATTCCTAGGTGTGGTTTAAAGTATATATATTTTGATAATAATCTTTTAGAGATTCTCAAAAATGATAATCAAGAACCGAGAAATTCTTTCTATGTTACACGAATTTAACTTCGCAATTATAATAATAATAGTTTGTGCTAATTTTTAAAATAAACTGTTTAAAGCAAAATTTATATTATTACGAAATGTATTATATTACATATAAATAAAAAAAAAGTATCAAATATACATATATATGTATAAATTGGTATGAACTTTTCGAACAAGCAAGGATAATAATAGTAATACAAATATAATGTGTGTTACATTGCAAAAAAAAAAAAACAAAAAAATATTCTAACACCGTCGCAAAACACAAAAGATGAATCATAGTTTAAAAATCATACCTAGTACCTGAACTTTCACTAAAGTATAGTATTCTAAGAAGGGATTCGAGAAGTGGGCGAAGCCGGAAACGTTTCCGATCTTTCTCACTCACAATATTGTTCACGAGAAAGGGAATCTAATTATTATTATCCTCGATAGAAAGAAATAAACAAAACAAAAAAAAATGAGAATGAGGATGAAAGTAAGAATGATAGAGAGAGAGAGAGAGAGAGAGAGAGAGAGAGAGGACACGAATGGAGCAATTTGCACGAGTGCACAAAGTACGCCGGCATCTTGGGACCACAGCAGCGCATAATTCATTATCTCCATTTTCTTTTTATTCTCATTGGCTTGGGCATACTCGTCTCATTTTCGCCCCACGGGGTCCTCGATCACACCTAACGGCATCGCTCAGATATCCTCGTAAATAAGTTACATAATTAATTTTACGCAAAAGTCACCTCCTCCTCCTCCTTCTCCTCCTTGAATCTTCTTCGTATTTATAGCGGTACGTTAATCCCGAAGGGGGACAAAAATGATTTTAACATCAAACTAGCTAACTCTTCACGATGATGATGATGATGATGATGATAATGATGATGATGATGATAAGAATGATGATGATGATGATGATAGGTTCTCTAACAAGAGTTAGAGATGAGATCAACTTGAAGATAATATAAAGATGGTAATGATTTTAACCTAAAAAAAAAAGACAAATCTATTCACTAATTAAATTTTCAACTCATCAATTCTACTTCGCATATTAATCAGTCAGTTAAAAAAGGATCGTTGTACTATAAAATAAATTATTAAAAATAAATGAGATTTAAACATTTTAATAGAATGAAATTAGGATGAATTTTGTGGGATAAGTAATCGCGTGAAGAATTTTCGATAAGATCCAATCATTATTGTTGATGATAAAAGTGTAATTCTCAAGTGGTCGAACTTGCCAGGTGGAAATATCGATAGGGGTCAGCAACAGAGGTTAGTTAGCCATGCATGAGCCATTGCTGCTGAACTTTTATCTCTTTTTCCTTTTCTATCTCTTTCTTTCTGGGTATATAAGATACACGTAGGTGTGGATGAAGCTTAAAACTCGCGCCGAGTCTACACTGCTTTATGGTTGGTTGTTGTTGGTGGACCACTGACTGCGCACAATTAGGCCTCGGCGCAGAACAAATTCATCTTCGTTGAATACGCGAGACTCCGGCCAGTTCGGCACGATCGATTATCAATCATCCAAGTGGGGCCTTCTTACCTTCGTACCTTCCTTCCTTCCTTAGGATGAGAAAAGAAAAGAAAAGAAAAGAAGAAGAAGATAGAAAAAAACAACAACGGGGTAAAAGATTCGAGCACTGGAATGAGATGGAAAAAGAAGTATAACTATGAAGTATAAGTAGAAAACCAACCTTGTGTGTATGTGTGTAGGATTCCTTATAGATTAACCATATACATTTGTATGTGTTTGTGTATAATATATACGTGTGTAAGGTATAATACGTTGTTGTTACTTGATTTTCTACGTATTGCTTATTCACTCAAGTAAGACAGCAAAACCCCGTAGGGTGTGTGCATTGCTTTCACCCCCGCGTCTAACCTTTTATTTTGATTTTGATTTTTTATTTATCTTCTTCTTGAACATCGTTGAGTTTCGACGTTTCCTGATGGACGTTTTCAGTGCCCAACGGCGCGTAGCCAACGTCGATTGGAATAAAGTGGCTGTCGAATGTGTTACGTTGGCCAATACAAACTGACATGTTTTCAACGATTAAAACGGATTACAATTGAAATATATATATATATATATATATATATATATTTTTTTTTTTAAATATCGATCTTAATCGACCATATCATAATGTTTTTTTTCTTTTTATTCACCATACACTAATCATCATTATATCTAAAAATTAATGAATATTATATGAACAATCTGAAAGAGAAATTGTTGAGAAGAATGATGATGAAAAAGAAAATGAATAAAGAATCATCAAGTTGATTGGTTAGGAAGAATGACGGAACGAGAAAACATAACGTAACGTAAAGATTAAAAAAAAAAGAAAAAGGTGAAAAAGTTGGAAGTAGGAAGAAACGAAGAGGAGGGGTGACGGGGGTGGTGGTGGTGTGTGAGATTGTGTTAACCGTTAGACCGATGTCATTGTGGAAACGCTAGAGTACGCTTGATTTATTGCTCGACCATCTTCTTCTTCTTCTTCTTCTTCGTTTTCTCATCGTCGTTGTCGTTTGTCCTAGTCGTTGGGAAAATCATTTGGGTTGCGCAAAATTTAATAAAGCAATCCACGCATCGACATCTTCTCTTCGTGATTCTCGGTAATCTTTCTTGATCCGTTAACAGAGAAAGAAAGAAAGAATGAACATATGAAACGTAGCGTATATAAATAACAGACAAAAATTCATATACAGGATGTATCAAAAGTAACATCGATCTAATACAAAAATTTAGAAATAATTTTGGGGGTGGGGGGAGTGTTAAAGTGTTATAAGTGCATATTATTTTGTACAATAGGAATACTCGTATCTCGTATATCTCGGGTAAGGGGGGTTGGAGGGGTTAAAGTTTCACATATGTGAATATTATTTTGTACAATAGGTATTCGATAAATAAAATTATTACAAAATTTCATTGAAACGAATTTAATATTTAAATATCTATGATCAATAAAGATGGTTATTGATTTTATGGGAGTTGAGAATTTGTGATCATCCTGTAGATTAACATAAACGTTAGTTTAAATCGCATCATCGTGTATAAGTTCGTAGATTCTTTGGTCGATCGATGAAAGGAAAGAACACCGAGACGGCACCTTAAAAGACAAGCCAAAGATAATCCTGCGCAATCGAGTTTAGTCAGGATAAACCATGAGAAGCTTTGAATGTCGTTACCTTGTCTCCTTTGGTTATCCGTTACACGAATATTATTCGCATGTGTGTAGAAATATAGATAGAAAATAAATAAAGAAAGAAAACTATAGATAGGAAAGAATCATATATAAACGTTGAACTTTGCAATGTTTTTTTTTGTTGTTGTTGGTGTGTACAGAGACATATGCCTTTAAAAGTACATATAATTTAGTAAGATCAGGAACCTACGTTAGGCTAATCACGGATATAGTTATACATATATTGAATTGCAAACTTTAGCAAAGATAGTCCAACAAACGTACAGGTGATCGTCACGTAATCGATATCTACCTTACTGATTTACGAGAGTCGTCGATTTATTCTAACTTACATTTATAATTCTCACCTATGTCTGTTTTTCTCTTTCATCTATCTTTCTCTCTCTTTCTTTTATATCCCTTTAGGATTCACCTTTTAGAATTGGACTCGCGTGCGAAATGTGATAAAAACTTTCGACATAACTAAAATATACATATACATAAATATATATTAAAATCATCGTTAAGATTCGCACGAGAACTTATTAAAGATACAGAAATAAATTGATATAAAAAAAAAAAAAAGAAAGAATGTAGTAGGATTCCTACAAAACCTATCTATATTTATAACATATATATACACGTCGAATAGAGTTAGCGTTCGTGGAGCAAACGATAACGATTGGAGATTAATAAATCCTCTCTTTTCTGTTGCCATCAATCCCTGAATGCCACGGTGAAGAAGATTGTTAACGCGTACCAAGTTTCGACGACTATCGATGATAGAAATATCACTATCTCTCTCTCTCTTTCTCTCTCTCTGTCTCTGTCTCTCTCTCTTTGTCTCTCTCTCTCTCTTTTACCATTGCTAGTTTTCTCTTTTTCTATCTACTTGAAGAAGATGAGTATGAGAGATCGAGTACTCTCTTCCCGCTCCTCTTCCTCCTCCTGCACTCCCCACTATCTGCTTCTCTTTTTCTCTCTTTCTCTTCTTCCTTCTCGTTCGGTTGGATTAATCCACGTTTTAGACGCGATCAAACCAACGCGTTATTCGCGGACGTTCCGGCTGACAAATGATCGTTGGCGTTTTCGATTTGTATGCTTTCCATCGGTTAGAGTCACCGGCACGGTCATTCTACACGAACGGTGACGTAATCGAACGATACCACCTCCCCTTCCTCCTCCTCCTCCTCCTCCTCCTCTTTCTCGATAACGATGACGCCTCCACCCGCCGACCGCAACTTAGAACTTTCAGTTCGATCGTGTAGAATTCTAGTAGAACTGACACATACATAAGCACACACATGTGAACATACGTTGGTTCGTTTGTTGGTTGACTACTACTACTCTCGAGATCGATCCTACTTTCTCGAATTCGATTATTCACAGGATTTTTACATACGGTTTCGTAACAATCTATTTTATTTCATCCTTGATTTTCGAATGAATTTCTTTTTCTTTTTTTCTTTTCTAACCTCCCACCGGCCCACCTTCATATCGAAAATATGTTTTCAAACCTTAGTTTGAACTTTTGACCGCAACTTTAATCGAATATTTATAAGTTTTTTTTTGGTTTTAAATAATAATTTTGATTAATTTATATGGGTTGCGTGGTTATCCTTATTTCGATTAATTATGTGAATATATTTTATATAATTTATATATTTATTTTTGTAGAATTTTTTTTATCTATATATAATATTAATATATAATTTCATATATTTATATAATTACAAATATAATTTTTTATTCTTTACGAAACAAAATATAAATTAATAAATTTCATTTATAATAAATTATAAATAATTATTAAATGTTATTAAGATTATTATTTGTATTATAATGATTTTTTTTTAATACCCAAAATAACTTACAATTATTTTTTGTTAATCATTCAATCATTTAATCATCATAAAAAAAATAAAAAATCCAGAATTAGAATTTTCAACCCTTTTTCTTTCTATGATATTTTATACTAATGATGATAAATATTATTTAAAAAAATTCTAAAAACTTGAGAAGATAATAACTAATTGTTATTCCGAGCATATTCTCACGATTGAAATTTTCCCAATGGCCCGAAGCAATTGCATTCGTAAACGACAACGACACTGACAACGACAACATTGTCGGAAGAAGATAATATTTTAAAAAAGAAAGAAAAGAATATAAAAATGAAGAAGGATCAAAATGGAGAGGCGGCCCATTAAAAGCTTGTCAAGGGATTCTCGTCCAACCACGTAGGTTCCTTCCGTCGTAATGTGTCATTGACGGGGAAGTCCTTTTTTCGAGTAGGCGAACGACGCAAAGGAAACGAGAATGAGAATGAAACTAAACACGAACAACTTCGTTCTTCTTCAACTTTCTTGGTTGTTTCATCCTTTTCTTTCCAACGTGATTTCTGAAAATGTTTCTTTTGCCCGCCGGAGGCGCAATAATAATCTACCTTGAAAATCCTAAGAAGAAGAAGAAGAAGAAGAAGAAGAAGAAGATGAAAAAAAGAAAACAAGATGAATTCTCGGTGATGCATTTGCATACACACGCGGCTCGTTATCCAGCGTTCACTGCATGTTCATCGTTCAGCTGAATATGCGGGGGCGGAGTCGTACTTTTGCTCCTTCGCCAAAATTTCAAACAATATAAAATGAAATAAAGAGAGACATATATATATATATAAAGACAAGGGGGTTAAAAAAATAAGTGATACAAAGATACCCTCTACTCGTAGTATATTTTGCGTAATGCAGATAACCTTCCCCCTTTTATTTCATTTTTTCTTATTTATTTTCAACTCTATCCGTCTATGTCCCTCCTTCTTCTTTTTCCTTATTCTCTTTAACCTCTTTCTTCTTTCTTCTTTCTTCTTTGAGGAAGACAGGGCAAAAAAGTTATTACGTTTTTTGCCGCTTGTCCGAGATTAAAAACGGCTGGAGGAACGTTGTAATTGCGAACGATAGAAGGAAGGGATGAGGTAGGATGAGGGAGGGAGAGGGAGAGGTGGGTACAGGGAGCTACCGGACATCGAAACTCGTGGATTTTGTTCCTTCATTCGTCGTCCTTTACTCGAACAGGGGGGAGGGGCCCCCAGGGTGTGGACTCACTCCCCTTCTTTCTGTTCTGCCCTTCGCCCAGGAGTAGAACGAGAAGGGAATATCATTCCAGGGACGAGGAGATGCCTGCCTGGCCACCGTATTCCTCCGGGCACGACCGCACAAATTACAGACCAGCCCAGACCTTCTTCTTCTTCTTCTTCTCTCTGTTTCTCTCTCTTTCTCTTTCTTTCTTGTCAGTCCGGATACCCAGTCGAACTTTATTCTCTCTCGGCCTCATCAGATCCTTCTCGCGTAAGCGCGGAAGCTCCTAGTCCTTAGTTAGACATCCTTTTTCTTATTTTTTTTTTTTATTTGTTTAGTATCGTTTTATATTTTTAATATTGAATTCATAAAACATATTTAGGTAATATTTGGATTTTTATCTAATCCAATGTGTAATCCGATATGTATCTATATACACATTTCTTTAAAAATATTAAGGACTTAATTATAATAAAAATAAGTTCATAATTCGGAATAATATAAGATAATAATAAATAATTATATTTTTTATAATAAAACTATTTGCAATGATAATATATTCTTATATAGTTTTTAATGTGGGCAAAAAGCTCGATACTTTATAAGTTAGAAATACGATAGAAATTTATTTGATATAAATATTATTCATTTAAACTTGAATTTAAGATACACGAAGACTACCAATTCCCACCTACCTCCCAAAAAAAATAATATAATAAAAGTATAAAAAATTGTTCATTAATAAAATCAACTAACATTCCCTGAATCTAACGCACAATGATATAACATCTTCCTTCTTCTATTTTCAATCCAATGTTTCAGGAAGAGAACAAGATGATCGAAGACACTTGTGGGTGAAAGAAAAGTAAAAAGAAAAGTAAAAAAGAAGAAAAAAAAAAGAAGGATGTAAAGAACTCGACAAATTTTCACCGTCGATTCGTTCCCCGATCTTTTACGTAATATCATTTTCAATTGCACACGCCCATCACGTATCACCGGCGCCTTTCTATTCATATAATCTTGGCCGAGTCAAGCAAGCAAGCAAGCGAGTAAGCAAGCAAGCAAGCGAACGAGTAAGCAAAGCAATGCAATGCAATGCAATGCAATGCAATGCAATGCAATGCGATGCAATGCGATGCAAGGCAAGCAAGCACTTTTGATGATCGAAGCTCTGAAGTCGTACTACTCGCAAGGAACTCGCGCCTGCGCGGCTTTTGCTTCGCGAGAGCATAATACCAACATAGGAGAGGAGGCCCTCTCTTTCGCTCGGCGGTGCATTATAATGCATCTACAATGCACCGTGCCGCGGTACACATCAAAGCAGAAGCTACGTGAGCGACGACCATCGTGAAAACCGTCGACCTCTCGATAGCCAATACGAACTTATTCTCTCTCTCTCTCTTTTTCTTTTTGTTGCTGACGATAGGAAGCTACGACCATACACGAATATTATTTTTTTATTTTTATATACTAGTGTATAATAGATCTTATATTTTTATTTTTATTCTATATATTTTAATCCTTTTTTTTTTATTTCCTATGAATATCATTTAAAGATGTTTCACTAAAGTAATATTTGATTATGTCAAAAATGTTATTAAAAGATTTATTTTATATTCATTTATATTATAATATTATTTAATATTTAATACAAATATTTAATAAAATGTAATCAGTAGAAATTTTTCAAAATAATCTCTATACACACTATTACACATTTCCTATACTAACATAAAATAAATATATATCGTATATCTCTTATATTCTTTAAATTTAAAAAAGTAATATAAAAAACAAATTTTTCTTTTATTTTTAAATTAATTTCTCAACTTGGACTTATGTTTTGATAATAAGAAAAAAATTACGTGGGTTTAGAATTTATTGCATCGTTATCACATTACTTAATTATTATTAAAATCCTAAACAATTTGTCATACGTTGACTAGAATTACTTACTACATTTAAGTAGAAATAGAAAAAGAAGAAGAATAAAAATAAGAAGAAGAAAAGATAGGCGTAGGATAATATCAAATGATAGACTCACATACAAATACAAATAAAGGTATAAGAGACAAAGGGAGATCCTCAAAGAAATAATCTGTGTTTGTGTGACCCAATACCGAACAACACCGTACCTCCGATGCTGGGAAACGTTCGATGGAAACGATCCCGTGGAATTCGCATAGCAGACGAATACGCGTGGACGTGAGCAGACGTAAGACGAATGCGTATCGCGGTCGATTCAATCAAAAGGTGGCGCCATGCCATGGCGAACAAACGGACGGGAGTTTATCTCCAAAAGGGAGGAGGGCGGCAGGAGAGAAGAACAAGAAGAAGACACCGTATGAAGAAAGGAAAAATGAAAAGGGAGGCAAGGAGAGATAGAAAAATCAAAAGAAGTAAAGAAACACAGAAACTCTCTGTGAGTGTACACATATATGTGTGTGTGTTCGAAAGAGAAAGAGAGAGAGAGAGAGAAAAAGGGTGGAGGTGCATATAATGCGTTGGCGTCCACTCATAATACAGTAGCAACACACGGTGCATGCTCGACGATCTCGAACAAAGACGAGAAGCAAAAGAAAGAAAGAGAAAGAGGGATAAGAAGAGGAGAGAAAGGTGAAGGAGGAGGAGTAAAAAAGGGTGGGCGAAGAACTCTCTCACTCTCTCTCTCTCTCTCTCTCTCTCTCTCTCTCTCTCTCTCTCTCACTTGTAGAAAAGGGAAGTACGAAGAGAACAGACGAAGGAACGAACGAAATAACAATCTGACTTGGCCGTTGCCGCCGTTAGCTCGGGTACAGGGGGATCATCCAAGGCGGCTTGTGCTAACTAATGGCATTCAAAATTAGTCCTACTGGCTGAGAAATTATTGGATCCGATTTACTAACCGGTATTATCATGAACGTTTGCAGTATTAAGGACGAAATTTATTCCGGCATAGCGAGGAATACTCTCAACGGTAGCCGAGCCCAAGGGGCCCTTCTTTCTTTCCTCCACCTCCTCCTCCTCCTCCCTCCTGGAGACGACCGCAATTGCGGCGAAGGATTCGATATTAGTTTTCGACCCCCCGACTCTCTGTTGTTCCACAATTCTTTTCTTATTCTTATTCTTATTATTTTTCTTCATTTTTCTCTTTTTATTATTCTTTCTTATTCCGTTTAGACGATCATTAGGATTGGCGTTGGTTACCAACGATGAACTTTTTAGATTGGATATTTATGTAACATAACCGATATCGTGATCGCAATTACATCCAACGACGATCTCGATCGTAATCCTCGGAATCCGATCGTTAGGATCATTAAGAATCTTTGATAGTAAACCCCCCCTAAGTACCTAATGGTTGTTATAGGTTGGTTTGTTGGTTGGGTGGATTAAATTAATGCTTCCGTTGGATCACGACGTTAATCGGGATTAATATCTATCTCGCTGTTACGTCACCAACATTCCATTATTATAATCATGTTTATTGTATACGATCATTGTCAGTAAGAATGAAAGAATAGGAAAGATAAAGATAGTCAGAGAGATAAGAATTTTCCTACCTGTATTATTCAAGCAACAAGTATGAAAAAGAATTAAAAAGAGAAATAGAAAATATTTTTCCTACTTGTACTTATCTGGTATTAATCTCAACACACCTAATTACAGATTGTATTGTGTGTATCCAAACGATGAAAGAATTTAACTAACGACCTTAACGACGTTTCTAGGAGAGAAGGAAGGAAAATCTCATTCTATGATTGACTAGAACCGCAATTGAACACTTGCTCAAATCCAACAGAGTCATTCGGCGATTGGATAATTAGAAACGAAGAGATCTCGGGCGTTAATTATCCAATCATGATTTCAAATCATTCTCCTTGTCCTTCTTTATTCTCCAATTCTCTATTCTGACCTTTTAAACTATTTTTTTTTCTTCATTTCATTATATATATATAGTTCTTTTTTTTCTTCTCATTGTACGTTTTTTAAATTCGAAATCAATTTAATCAGTTATCGATTGTTAAATCACGTAACGTCATTAATTTAAATCTGCTGCGGGTGTCGATCTTTTTTTTATCTTTTTATTTTTTTTTTGCAAAGCACGTCGATCAACGTGAGATGATTTAAATAAACACGAAAATCAGATCCCTTTTCGTATGTGTTGATAAAACGAAAAGAAAAATCTAAATTGGACTACTAAGAATTTCATTTACTTACACACACACATACACACATACACACACATACACACATACACACACACAAATGTATATCGATCGATTCAAATGTTAGAAATAATAATATTGACCTTCGCCTAAAAGAACTATCCAATCTCAAAAGCCTCAGGCCCTTATTCGTTAACCTTAACTCGATATTCCTCACAACACTTTACAAAGTTGTAAGCGATGATGATGGGATCATTTATCATCTCACGAAATTATGAAGACCTTCTTTCCTCCATCTCGTTCTCCTCCACCTCCACCTCCACCTTCACCTCCAACACGTTCTTCTTCTTTTTCTTCCGATTTTTCTCACATCTTCCGTCACATCTGTGCTCGATTCACTTTATTCCCATAAACCTTTGACCTTCGCGTTTTGATATTATTTAAAAATGCGTTTCATTGAGAAAAAAAAAATTGTAAAATCTTCTTCTTCTTTGCTAAAAACACATCTTTCGGACGTATGCGTGAATATAAGTATAGTAAGTAGATATATGTAATTATTATAAAAATCATGAAATCGTGTCTAAACGTCTAAATGCGTTAAGTCAAACGTTAATTAGTTAGAGCCAAGCAGGTGTATCACTTGCAGCGAGCAACGTCGAGCGGGTTGCCTGCCTCGAGGCTTTGAGGTGATAAGTGAAAGTGCAGTTGGTGCAGTTACGTTAGTTCGTTCATTCGTTCGTTCATTTCATCGTACGTTTCGTTCGTACTAACATCGTGAAATAAATAAATTATCTGACAATGTTAAATGCAAAGCGTGTTAAGCTAGTAAACATCATTCCTAAAAGGATGCTGCTGATGTTTAAGAATTACATTTTAAGTTATTCTAATATTTTCTTACGTTTGTTAACTTTCATTTTTCAATCCTTTTCTTCTCTTTCTACGAATAAAGTAAATGTTATGTATAATTATGAACATATAAAATTATATATTAAAGGAAATTTATAGGTAAAAGTACTTAAAATCTGAAACATTGATACAGTAAAAAAATTATATATGACTTACTTGAATAAATTAAAAATCAAATTAAGGGTTGGTGGTGAATACAAAAAGTATAATTAATTAGGTGAGATAATATTTCTAACATTTCTAATATTTTTTAATTATTTTAAAAATTATATATGTATTTAATAAAAAATTATTAATTTGCATAAATATATATATTTCCTTTTAAACTATTATTTTAATTTTGTAATTATCGAAATATATTGGCAAAGGAAATAATAATTATATTTTTAATTAATAAAATTAATTATCAATTAAATAATATAATTAAATAAATATAATTAAAATTATTATAAAATATTAAATAATTATATATTATAATTAAAATACATTTTAATAAATTATTAATTTTAATTAATAAAATAATCTTCCCCTACCGCTATTTAATAATTTCATATTATATGAGTAAATTATATTATATTCGTTTATTTTTTAGTTTGTTTGCTTTCATTTATTTTTTTGTTGTGAACGATTATTTCTTAATTCACAATTTCACGATTTGTTCGACAACAACGCATCGAGAAGATGAGTACGAAGCTAACATAGGAACTAAAAACTAGTTTCGTTCGGCGCTCAATGAGCCACGGTAAATTAATCCGAAGACCAGTTCTCTCGACACGCTCGAGCTTATTCTGAGTTAATTGAGTCGTAACTCAATTATGATTCTAAACGCGAGCGTGCTCACGTCCCGGCGACGAGAGCCACGTGACTAAACGTCATTCAGGATGATCGTAACTTTGAATTTCCTCTCTTACGTACAATCTATTTTTATTACATATTATTTCTATTCCCTTTTAGTATAGAAAATATATCGTAACGAATCAATCGAATTAAAATCAATGAAGTTTAAAACACGTTACATTTAATTTAAAAATATTTATCATTTTTTTTGCAGAATCTTATCAAACAAAATTTTGATAATAATATAAATAATTATTTTTGTATAAAAATTACATTAAATATAATAGAAAAAAGAAAAGTAATATTAATTAATATAATATTTATTCAACGATTGAAATTCGTGAAAAGGAAATGGGTACGGGAGCTCGAATGAGTTTTATACACACACACATGAGTTGAAGTAATAGCAGAGGGAGGAAGGTGGGGGAGGGGTAACGTGTCTTTCGCCCACGTGTGCCCCTGTACGACGTCGAACGTGGAGAGCAGTTCCATTCAAGCAGTACGAGACGCCAGGAAGATTTGCATAAAGGAGAATCGAATTAATGAATTTCGATTCGACGAGAGGACGTTCGACGTTGTTCGTTACTAATTTGCTTCTGTTCTTCCTTTGTATTTACTCTCATCCTTTTCCATGGTGGTCTTTGCTAACTTCAATATATATAAATACCAATAAGTTTTTTAAATATCTATTACAATATTAATCCAATTATATGTATCCAGTGTCAAACGTACGCTTAAAGAAATTACGGATGATTAAAATTATGCAGTGGTGGTGTAGGGTTGTTAGAAAAATTAAAATTAATTTTTATTTTGTTACATTTTTGTTTAATTTTTTATATTAGCTAAAAGTTAAATAGAAGTATATAGTGTATAGATTTTTTATTTTGGAAAAATTATATTAATTTATGATTGTAAAATGTGATGGAAATTGAAACGAGTTTAAATTAAATTCTGATCAAAGAGGTTTGATATATTTTTAAATAATATTTTACCTATAAAATATTATAAAACAAACATTTTTATTATATAAATCCCATTTAAATAAAATGCAAACATTTCAAAGAATAATAAAACTATTAAGGCTAAAAATAATTTCTACCAAATTCAACTATCCACATTATCATTTTGTCGTGTGCATCTAATCATATATTCTTAATTTAAATGAACAAAAAATATCTACCATATCTACCAAGGTTCAATCTAATTTCTCTTAAAGGAAAAGCTTTTAGAATTCGTTTAGTTGTTTTCCTTTATTGCATTAGTAGGAATCGATTGTGAGTTTGGCACGCATGAAACACCACTCATTCGATTCAACTCGCGACGGAAAACGCTCATAGAATTCGTGCGTTTCACAAAGTGAACGCGGAAGACTCGACAGGCACTTGTCCTCGAGAATTCCAGGACAAGTAGCACGACTGTTCCGTTGGTTCGTTCGTTTGGTTTGTCGCACGAATGAACGAACGACCGAGTCGATTCTAGTCTCAAAGTAAATGCAAGTGTTCTTCTATCTTCTTCTACTACTACTACTATTTCAACCTTTTTACTTTTAGTCTTCCTTTGACTCCCACCAAGTAGTAGTAGAAGAAGAAGAAGAAACAGAAGGAAGGAAACAGAAGGAGAACTTGCTGCTTCTGCTGATGCTGCTGCTGATGCTGCTGCTGATGCTGTTGCTGTTGCTGTTGCTGTTGCTGCGGAGAGCATTCAGGTGAAGCAGGTTAATATCTCGACATTGTGGACACAAGTAATGGGGGCCCTCTCCAACTTCAGGATGCTGTACGGGTTGCTCCAGTGGCACGGCTAAGACCACGGTACATTCTCTGTGCTCTTATACCCCAGTGCCTCTCAAATACTTTATATTCATTTTAATTACCAAAATTTTTTATTTTTTTATAATATCTTTAACAATTAATAAGATCTAATTCGTTCTAAAGAATATTATCAAAAAAATATTCTACATCATTTTCCCCCCTTTTTTGTTTGATTGGATCATCACCGCATATTCTGTATTTCTCATATCATTTTCATATCATTATGTTTTTAATGTTTATTGATAAAATTGATCAAAAGATAAAGAAGAAACTTAAAATTAATTCTAATCTTACAAAGACATTCCTAGTGTCAACGCGTGTCAATAACATTTTAAATACATCACAATAATTATTAATAAATATAATTATAAATTATGAAATCGTAATAATCGAATAAACGTTAAATCTATAAAGTTAGGAAAAAGAAAATATGCGAAACGTGACTCGTAAAACTCGTGCCACGGTATGAACCGTAAATACGTCGATATCCATAGGATTTATTTTCATCTTGAATATAACATAGTTATGTATATATATATGTCCATTGTAGAAGTTCGTATGTATTATTGATTCTCGAAAGGAAGGATATCGTATGTCCTGGACTACGCGGGTGCACATTGTACGACAATGAGTCTACTCTCTTGCGATCAACCTACGCTCCCGAGATCAAGAGACTCACTCGCGAGCCTAAGCTTTCACAACGCCGACGATAATAAGGATAATAACTCGATTTTATTGCCCACCTCTGCCCTTCCCTTACTCCCTTTTCTACGCTCTCCCAGGAAGACATTTTCAAACGCACGACGCGCCCTGTTCTTCTTCGATCTTCTATCTTTCTCTCTCTCTCTCTTAACATACACACACATAAACACACACATAGATAGATATATAAACACAATGCAGAGTGAAATTTTTGTAGAAATCCCATTTAAACCGCCACGACAAAGGGTGTTGCATAACTTTAACACTTTGATCTTCATCATAGATAATTTCTTTGAAACATACGATATCAAAAGCAATTAGCGTCATAGGAAAATAAAAAATACGTTCAATGAGTCTTATAGGATTTGTTTTTATTGTTGTTTGTTCTGTTGTTGTTTCATTTTGCAGGAGCACGCGCAAACAGTTCACGAATTCAAACCGAGGAAGTTTAACACCTACGCTTCGCAAGTTTTACGACCGGTCTATTTCACGCTCAGGTTGTGGGATAGTTTTCTTTACCTTTTACAATGTACGAGATCGATATCGTTTCGAGTATCAAGAAGTGTATCGTGTTTCACGGTTGCTCGAGTCCTACCTTTTTTATTATTTTTCCTTTTTTCTTCTACACTTTATTCTTTAAACCGACACTAAAATCACACGTGCGGTTCTTTAACCCTCGAATGTATACTTTAAAGGGATGAAAAATTAAATAAACATAAAAGAATTTTCTTTTATAAAATGTTTCTTACGTCATCTATTCTATTCTAATCAAATCTAGTTGTTGATCTTCATTTATAGTACACTTTACTATAATAAATTATTCAAAACGCATTTTTAAAGGAGACTATCATAAGTGACAATAATTTTCTTTTTTATTTTAAAATAAATAAGATTATATTTTTTATTAAAAATAAATTTTGTTTAGAGAAAATTGTAAATGTTACAATATTGATAAATGTAGTACTTACTAATAATAGTATATGGTGTGTGTGTGTGGAAGCTGGAGCGTAACGTAACGTTTCAGCTTTTGGAAGAAAAGTAAGGTTTACGACTCACGTTCGAAACGGTATTGAAGGTGCAAAGAGGAAGAAGAATAAGAAGAAGAAAGAACGTGAAGAGAGCCGAGAAAAGAAAGAAAAGAATGGCTTCGAGAACTGTGCCCGCATTGTGCCGGAGGGCTTCCCCGTAATGCCAACTTCGCGAGTTTGCTGCCATAAAATCGTGAATTATTAACGCTAATGTGTAACACAATGCACGCCGGTACAATCGAGTCAAAAAATCGACAAATATGATTAACCTAAGCTCGATTACGTGTGTTCAATTAATAAATGAATTTAATTCTTTACGATTGCAATTAAAGAAACACAAAAAGGTTCGTAATAAAAAGAAACCCCATAATTAAACGATACTTATTTTCTATCATAATCTTTTAAAACACGAGGAATAATTTTATTTGAACAATAATCAATTTCGTATTGGTTTAAATAATAAATAAATGAATAAAAACAGGATTGAATTAAACAGGATTTTAAATATCCAATTAAAAACCCGGTTATATGACCGGTTGTGACACACACGTTCAGTGTCAATGTTCCAATAAATTGAAAAATTGTATTTGGAACAGTGGGACGCGTTAATTGCCGATTAAAGTCACGACATTATGGGAATGATTGGTAAAGTGAAGGATGAGGACCGTGCGATTCCAAGTAGAAGTCGTCGTCGTCGTCGTCGTCGTAGTCGTCACTCGCAAAACTCGTGGAAAGTCGAGGTCGAGTTTCTACAGGTGACTGTACTGTAGAATCTACGTTGGTGGTTTACATCGACGGCATGTTTACGCCTCTCTTTGGTCGTTGCAGAATGCTCTCTGCGCTAGATCTTCGTGGGCTGTGAAAAGTCACGCGTTTATGTCCCTCGCTTAGCTCACTTCTTCTTCTTTATCTTCTTCTTTACTCACTCTTGCTATCTTTTTTTCTTTTTATTTTTACTTCTTTTTTACCATGGTAGATATTTTTCTTTTGCAATCCTTAGCCTCCCCCCTCTCACCGTCATCCTTCTTTTATTCCTTTTTCTATCATTTACGAGAGATAATCATCATGAGAGAGAAAGAGAATATCGAATCTATCATTAGTAATCCTTTTAAAGATTAAGATCTACAATTGATATATCTTAGTTAGAACAATAATTTCTCAAGCATAATATTCTTTAGTAATAAACTAATGTGAAAGTCCAAACTCGATGCTTTCTAAGAAAGAAAATATCTTATTTGTTATGATATGATAGTTAAGATGATAGTTATAGTAAACATCCTTTTTTTTTTTTTTTTAATCTAAAAGCATTCTGTATACCTGCAAAATACATGAAGAAAATAAAAAAATAAGAAAAGAAAGAAAAAAAAAACATATTTACCGTAGGATTCCAGCGTGAACGTTTCTCGTTATCCTTGATTTCTCCAAAGTCAACAAGACTAATTTAGTCGGCATTATCAATCGTTTGTAAGAAACCATCTTAAGGCTGTTAGGTTATTGCGCCAACGGGCAAAAGTTTATCCTCTTTGCTCGATCTTTTCGCGTACTACTACCGCGTGTGAGATTACACCGTACGTAGGTAAGTGTAAGTAAGTAGGTAGATAGACCAGGTAGGTTGGTTTGTACCTACGTAACATTGCGATATTTACTTGACGGTAATTTAAAATGACGACATCTTTCTCTCTCTCTCTCTTTTTTTTATACTTAAAGTTAAAGAAAATCTTTAACTTTGCGATTAAAACTAGATTTTTACTTTACTTTTCTTGTTTCTAAAGGTATACTCTCACATATCGTACAATTCGTAAAAAAGAAAAAAAAATGCAAAAAAAAAGTAATTAAGATCGTAACTCTCAGGTAAATTCTACCGGTATACCAAGAAACGAATCTCTCAATCTAACGTAAACTCGATTTGATTCGATTTACTTTTAAAGTCTAACGCGAATTCGTTTCTTTTTTTCTTTTTTTTACAAATTGCACGAGTTGACTACTAAAAACAGATTTAACAGAAGAAAAAAAACAACTTCTAGAGACTACGACTACTATTAACGACACTAATACGACGATTACAACGGCGACAAAGACAACGAAGACTAAGTCAACGACGACGACTACGACGACTACGACGACGACGACTTTCACCGATGACCGACTTTTTGCGCGATAGTAAAACTTAGCGTGTCGTTAATTAATGATTCACCCGTTTCTTAACCGAAACGTTTTATAAGAAAGAAATCGTCCTTTCGAGTTCATTCGTATAACCCTCCCCTACCCCCTTTCCATCCCTCTTCTTCCCTCCCCCGCCCCAAAATCCAACGAGAAATTTTATCCATATATGTATTCGTATATGTATGCATTTACATATGTATACGTGTATTATTTATAGAGAAACGAAACGAACGGATGCTCTAAATCAATTTTTATACACATGTAGATATTTATGTATAAAAGTATACCATTTTCTCGAATAAATTATAACACTGTATATATACATATATGTATATACATGTGTGTATATATATTTATGTCGATGACCGAGCAAGACTGTCTCGTAAATGACTTCGATAAAAATCAACTATAAAATACGATCCTATATCACGCTTTTCTCACGGAGTCCTACGTAATGTGATTTCTCGAAAGCGTGAAATCGTTCTTATAGATATTAATAGCATTTGTGTATCTACCGTTATCTGCAACAACAAAAAATATTAATTTTTTTTGTTTTTTTTTTCTTTTGAGTACGTCCTTTCGTATACATAAATAATTAACTTTGAGATTAGAATCGTCTTAGTTGGAAGAAAGTATTATTTAATTTTTTTTCATTATTATAAAAGATATTTACGGTCAATTATAATGCGTAAGACAAAGTATGAGGAAGATAGTATTACTTAGGTAGATAGATGAATTAATATAAAAGCTCGTAAAGAACTCATGCATATAAATGTAAAAGAATGTGCAAAAGAAAAAAAAAACAACTACTTGGTGATTAGAATCTTTGCGATTAGAATCTTTGCTATTATAGAAAATATTTCAAATTTTTTGTATCTTTGCCAGAGTTATATACACTTGTAATCAGTTGTAATAGATGTGTAATATAAAATATGAGGAAGATAACAGTGTTGTAAAGAATTTAAACCTGTCGACAACTTATTTGATCACTTTATCGATTACACGAATATTTATATATTAAATTACAAATAAAATAAATAATATAATTTTTAAACTAAAATAAATAATGTTAAATAATAATAAAAATATACAAGATTATTATAAAATAATAAAGATATTATAAATGAAGTATATGTGCATATAAATTTGATGTTAACAACCAAAAAAAAATATTACAAATTGTAAACAAAAAATAATCCACAAAATACTATGAAAAAATTAAAAAATATAAATCAATATGAAACGTTAACGGATACAGTAATAAAAATATTTATTAATTATAATTTTTTTTAATTATAATTAATAATAAATTTATTATAATATTTATTAATAATAACTTAAAAAAAAATTGTATACGTAAATAATTGATATAAATTGTTATCGTATAAAATATATGTAAGTAAATATGATAAGTCAATAATGTATTAAAGAATACAATCTGTAAGCTCGTAAAAGGACTTATAGAGATTAGAATCGGTAGCTATAGGAGGAGGTGGTGGAGGTGTTCTTTCCGGCGGCGCCTTCGTCGGCATTTCCTGGCCTGTCATTACCATACGCACTCATCCGTTGCACTCACGTTTGCCGCTTATATGCGTGAGCACGTGCACGCGTGGTACGCGTAGGAGTCGGAGACGACGTCTAAGTGTCTCGCATGAGATTTTATACCAAAGAGTACAACAGAGACGTATAGGAGGAGATAATAATGTTAAAGACAAAGACAAAAACTATATACATACATCATATATATATAGATTTAAACTTCATTCAATTTCATTCAATTTCATTCATAAAATCAACTTGTAAATTTCCACGTTTTAAGAATCAAAATTCATTCCCTACGACAGGATAAACTTCATTACCGTTTACTATTTGATATTCTTATCTCGTTGTTGAATTGTACATTTACTTTTAGAAGAAATATTCAACGTTTCAGACATATATATATATATACGTATGTGTGTGTTATCAGTGTTGTCAAATAATTCGAATTTTATTCGATTTAATTTTAATGTATATTTAGTGACATAAAATTATAAAAAAATAATTAAAACAAAAATTAATTTATTAATTTTATTTATATTATCATTATAATTTTATTATATTTTTATATAATAAATTTATTATATAAAAATATTATTTATTTTATTTTATTTAATTATTTATTTTATTAATTTTTATATAATGAAAATAAAAATGCATAAATTAAGTTTGATTTTATTAAATTTTTTTTCATTAGAACATATATTTTTTTGTTTTATATATTTATATTTTATGCTTATATTAATTTATATTTAATATTATTATATTAATAATTTGATATATTATATTATAATAATATTAAATTTTATATTTGGAATTAGAAAGAGTAATCGAAATAATTGGACGTTTCCTATTTAATAGTTTAATAATTTAAATATCCTAGATAAAATTCAGGTGTATTATTAATAATAATAGTATACAAAATAATTTGAATAATAAGACGGTAAGATAGAATTGGTTAAAATGAAAGCAATGTTGGTAAAGGTATTATTATATTATACCTAGTCATAACACCAAAGATTATTATTTTTTTGTTGTTTAATCTACCCTTTTGTTTCCCGCGCTTTCTCTATCCGCGGGCATCTAAAACACTTGTCTCTCATGGACTATAATAAAGACGATCGATACGTGGTGCACGTGAGAGAGTAAAAGAAAGAGAGAGAGAGAGAGAGGGAAAGATAAAAAGAAACGTATGGCAACGAAGTCAACTCACGACGATTCTTCGAAGACACGAAGGTGCATTTTCAGTTCTTCCTATTGGTGAAGCATCGAAAGTGTATTATATCTATATATAATACCTAGAGTGCAACACTCGTCGATCGTTTGTCCTTTCGAGGACAAACATAAAGTGGACGAGTCGATGATAAATTTCAACTTGTCGGCCTCTTCCCGAGAGAAGGATATCTACCGATCTCAAGATCTCAGAGACGTGCTCCAACTTATTTGCGCAATTTTATCTGTATAGGTGTATATATATATATACATATATATGATATGTATATAGGTATGTGTATAAGACCTCGAAAGGATTTAATGTGTGAGTAAGTTAAAAGCGACTAAGAAAATGACTGCAACGACAATGCAACTACAACTCTATTATCGATGTTATGATGGACGATCTTTTGCCTGAACGGTATAAAAAGAACGGAAAGTGGAATGAATCGGATAGAGTAAGAAATAAATATTAAAGATGATGAGAAGAAGAAGAAACGAGTAAAGTACTTTTACGTTAGAATATCATTCTAATATATATAAATATATCGTTTGGTATGCAAGGGAAAGTCACAACTTAAAGATAAATAGAGAATGAAATAAAGATAGAGAGTTATCAATTAATTTTTACGAATTAAACATGACGCGAAATACTTGTCATTAATAAACAAGAGTATAAAAATTTTGAATAAAATTTTTTATCATTCATATATGTATATATGCAGTGATGATTTCTAAAGTATAATTTTTGTATAATACAATATCCTATCGAAATTATTTTCTATTCAAAACAACGTTAATAGGTATGTAATGTTAAAATCAATTTACAGGTGTTTAAACTATCTTAAATATAAGTAGAGTGTGTTAGAGTATTAAAATACTTGTTAATTAATCCAAAGAAGTGTGACTTGTTGTTTAAAAACACCAATTATATGATCGAAGTACCTTCCTCTTCTGAATTCACCTTCAGACTGGCACGTTGTCCTCAATGAAAGTTCTTATATTGAATGTTATTTATATGACTTTCCGAACGTTACATATGTGTGCAACGGTAATAATACTCCTAATAAAGAAATTTTAAGATTATAACGTTTAGATTTTAGTATTTTTTTTACATTTATACATAATTATATATAAATCTATATATATATATATAAATGCAAATTTCGTTTGTTCCTAACCGCTAATCTCCAAAAATATTTTATCGAATGTCTTGAAATTTTGAAGCATCGTTGCATTCAAATACAGCAAAATTTTTATTACCTTAATTTATTTATAAAATAATTAATTAATTAAAAAAAAAAAAGATATCTGTAAGTCCAGCACCATATGTTGGCCATAGGTTTCGGTGAGTGCTCTAAACATTTGAGCATAACCTAACCTTTATCTATACGACGTCATATTTTGGTTCACATGGGTCATAATAGTATATATATGAATTTTTATCTATAATATAAGATTTTATCTTGAAGATAACAAAAAGATATAAAAAAAGAAAAGACTTATTATATATAAATATATATACTTCTGTCGCCACTTGTCCAATACTAAACACGTAAATCCCTAATAAAGGTAGACATGGTCATCGAAGAGCAATGCCATCCACATCTCGGCCTTTCACCAGGCCACGAGGATGCACCTGCGATCGGGATCCATCGGAGTTATCGAACGTAGGAAGGTGTTTCGAAGAGCTCTAATGATGATACCATTAGTCATCGCTGGATGCTGTGTTACTCGGTGAAGTTCCTTTTGAACCACGACTATCGATCTTCTAACAGCCGAGTCTCCCTAACATTCTAACTTCTCTTTAAGAGATCTTAAGCTATACTTTGTATTACCTTTTTACTTTTTTATTTTTTTTTTATTAATTTATTTAGATGGGAATAAAAAAAATATAATTTCTATCATAAATATATTTTATAGAACGTTTCACAATTTAGTAGAATAATATTCTTTTAATATTCACATTTATTTAAAGATTGTTCTATCAAACATTAGTTTGTGTTTTAATAAACTGATGTATATGTTTTGCTATTATCAAAAAAATTAATTTATTTATGGGTTGCTGGGAATTATCAATCTCATTTTTTTTTGTACATTTATAAGTTCTTTTTGTAATGAACTGTATACAATAGATTTAAAACCTATTACTTTCATTTCATATACATAAAATAATATAACATTTAATAAATAGTCGTGATATAAAATGAGACCAAGTATATCATTAGAACATCTATATTAGAGATGCAACAGAATAGTAAAAAAAAATTAATGAATAAAAAAAAGAAATGAAAGAAAGTAGGTACGTATATATATCATGAATGATAACGATGAAATAAAGTGAACGAAATAACAGTAATTAAGTAAATATTATAAACCGTAAAAGTCTACTTACTATAAACCGTCAAGCTAACTTTGCAATCAACTTCTACTATATAATAATAATAATAATAATAATAATAATAATAATAATAATAATAATAATAATAATAATAATAATAATAACTCAACTTCAATTATAACCTTTAACTATAGAATCTCGGTGTGACTACTTTCATTAAAATTCAACTACTGCATTCGTCGTCTTCGTAGTTTCTATTTACTTAAAGGAAAAAAACAAGCAAAAAGAAAAAATAGAAAGAATAAAAATAATCATCGAGTGTTATAATGCACTATGAAATAATAATAATAATAACAATAATAATAATAACATAATACAATGAGTAATGTGTAAAGAGAATAGAAAGGAAAAGATAGATCCCGATCACGAATCGCGTGATCCGAGCTACCTGCATCCTCGAATAAACCTTTAGGAACGAACTTCCCCCCTCAACACCCCTTTATGTACGCGTAAGGCAATCAGAGCGATATTAAGGTGCACGGGTCAAGCGAGGTGGCTCTCCTTTCTTCAAGGCCACACACATGACTTGTTCCTCTTACACACATAGAAACTTTTGCAAGAAACTTTTTACCTTTATATGCGTGTGTTAGTAGATGAATTTTATACGTATGAGTACTTACATACACGAATGACGAGACTTTATACAGAGGTGAGTTGTGTTGTTACTTATGTTAGAGTGAGATAAAGTCAATGAGAGTCAAAGAAGAGAGTAGTAACGTAGAAAAAGAGAGAGAGAGAAAGAGAGAGATTACGATATCGCATGCGAGACGATCTCGGACCTCGCTTTGGTGCAATTCGATGCGGCTAATGCGAGCCACGGCAAGCAGCCGTTATAAGCCATAATGTGTCTATTTCTCAACTCCCGATGATGAGACTCCCTGAGAACGGCCTTCCGGCAGTCCAACGTTGAGCTAAGGTCGACTCTTAAAGAGGAGGACCCCGTTCAAGACACAGGGTTCTTCTGATTCCTCTGGTTCCCCCTATGGCTACCGCTAGTACACCTTCTCTCACGTTTGCCTCACCTTTTCGATTTTATTTTATCTAAAATATTTTTTTTAATTTTTCATTTCTTAAAAATTACAATATGTTTTTCTATAATATAATATGTAAACATATTTAAATGATAACAATGTTTATATACCGTGTAGAAAGAAAGATAACTATGGAAACATGGATAAGGTTGTAATACGAGTAAGTACGATAATAATTATTATCGATAATGTTATGATATATTCTCGAGTTCTCACGTTTTACTATTTTTACGTGGAGGGGGGGGGGGTAGAAAGTGTCCAAAGTGTGTTAACATCTTAGAATGTAGATAGAAGAGAAAAAAAGAAATAGAAGAAAGTACGATTATTATTACATCAGGTATAATAATTGACTTCTTATAGAAATGGAATATGTGTAAAAGATCGGAGTTTTCAATAAACGCGATTTCAAGGGGAAAGGATCAATGTCGAAAGTCGATACAAGTTGTAACAAGTTGTCTAAAGAAGTAAAAATGATTTGTAAAAGAAAAAGAAGAAGAAAGGAATGTTAGTAGAATGTTAGGATTTGTAGTAATCGATGACTCGTTGAAAATACTTTCGCGAGTAACTGTACGTTAGAATATATATGTATATATATGAGATGATCATGGTTGTGTTGTGTTTCTGTGATCGACGTGCTTCCGTTATACCTCTTGCTGTCCGCTTAATGGGGGCTATACTCTGGAATCGTGGGTGCGATGCAATCTCTGTTGCAGTTTGCCGCGAACCTGTCGCTCGAACTAATGCGAAATCTTCGATTCGCTTTGGCCGACGCAATCCGCGGGAATTCGCGGCGAATATAAGAAGACTAAGTTAGAAAATGAAGAAGTAGAATAAAAGAAAAATATAAAGAATATAAATAAAATAAGAAGAAGTACAGTAGTTGTAGTTGTAGTAGAAGAAGAAGATGAAGAAGATGAAGAAGATGAAGAAGATGAAGATGAAGAAGAAGAAGAAGAAGTCAAGGTCCGCGGAAGGATCGTCATCATTATCGAGCCTCCCACGACGACCTAAGAGACCAAGACGAACACACGGAGAACGTTTTTCTTCTTTACGGTTGCCTTAGAACGATAATGGATCGCGCTTTATTTACGATGACGCGCGACTTTTCGACAGCTAGAGGAAAAGGAATCTTTCCTTACGGCTACCTTACCTACCTACCTATCTCTACCTATCTACCATACTTCGTTCTTTATTTAGAATTATGCTAACCCTTGATGACGTACTTTTAGTAATATTTATTTAGTTTTATTTGTACTTTGTTTTTCTAACTTTTTAAATATTTTTTTAATAATATAATATCGATCAAAGTAATAGGAAAAGTATATATAACGTGTTTTATATTTTATCAAAGAAAATAATATTAATTTAATAGAAATAGTGTGACTTAAATCAGATTATTTTTATATTATTTTGTATGTTACTTATTAAACATCTACGCAATATAAATGTAATAACAATATATATTTATTTTATAATTAAATACGAAACACAGTATTATAATCTATTAATAATATTTTAATTACAACTTATAAAATTTGTACAAAACTACTAAACAAACTATAAGAAATTTTATGTTAATCACTTTCAAAATATATGCATATTTAACTTTACCAAAAACCTTAGAAAAAAGTATCAAAAATAAAAGAAAAAAATGCAGAACTCAATAAATTAATTGTGTACAATTAATTCACGTATTATTTAAAATAAATTCTTCAATCCTTGTCCTCAACCCTTCCTTCCTTTCCTTACTAAAATTTATTGTACTAATAAATGACTTGATGAGTGTAACAACATGTTCGATTCTGGAAATTCGGCGAATTGTATTTTTCAATTATATTTTTTTTCTCTCTTCTTCTCACTTTCTCATTGCTCGTTTAATTCCTTTCTCTCTCTCTCTCTTTCTCGACATTCGCATAGTCAGAGATGATCGTCGCGATAATCTCGTGTTCCACAACGATATGCGGGTCCATCCCTCTCTCTGGAGCAAACTGAGACGCGTAAAGGTCAGATACGACGTAAAGGCCTCTTCTCTCTTTTCAGACGTTCCACATTACCGTGCCCGTTGCCATTTCTGGCAAATAGATCCGAAGGCAAAGAAGAAGAATAAGAAGAAGTAGAAGAAGAAGAAGAAGAAGAAGAAGAAGAGAAGGAAAAAAAAGGGAAGAAAGAGAGGACACGATTTCTCGACTTGGGAACGCGTAGATCGAGATCGTAACGCGCTTTCTGACTTCACTTCGAGGTCGAGAACTCGAATCCCGATCGAGATCTATAGATTATCTCATACTCTTTCTATCGTCCTCTTCCGTTCTTTGAAAATATATATCGATTATTCCCCCTACTCATACTCTCAACTTCTCCTAAGATTCTCTTTTTTAAAAATTTATTTCTAGTAGATATGTATTTATATATTATTTCTTATTAATTATACTAAAAATATATAAATTTCTATTTAGTAGATTTATTTTTATAAAGATATTTATTACGATTTTTATAATAATTTAAAGATTTGTTATATATATTGTTCTTTAAAAAAAGAAGAAGGGGGTAAATTAATATAATTATTTAATGTTGCAAAACTTTGTTTTTTTTTTTTTAATTTTAAATTTATCTTTAGATATTATATATTAATATATTATATTACAGATATAATATAATATATAATATAATTTCTAATTAAAAAAGATTATTTATTTGTAAGGATATTTTTTACGATTTTGATAATAATACATAAATTATTTTTTAATTGTTTTAATTAGTATTTTAATTTTCTCTAAAAAGAAAGAAGATAAAGGGATATGATATTATATATGTAATTATATAATTATTAAAGGGGGTAATATGTTATTTATATAATTATATAATTATTGGACGTTGCAACAGGTTTATTTGTCGTCTATTAATTTTTTTTTATCATTGAAATATTATAATATTTAATAAAATTATATAATAGTAACAGGAATAGTTACCAATGCAAAAAACTTTGAAACACTAAACACATCCAATATCTCCAACAACCAAACCCCGAAACTAAAACTAACATCCTATGATTCAATAACCTTCAATAAATTAATAACTTAACAAATTTCAATGTAAACCAAAGAAACCTACGAAAAATATTATAATTCAATTTGTTGATCATTAAACAAATTGATATAACTTATTATATTTTCATTTTCGTAACGTAACACCATGCATTTAATTCACTAACCCCCAGCAAAGTATTACATCTCACTCTACGACCATGTCGTATCAATGTAGAGAGAAAGAGAGAGAGAGAGAAAATAAAGAGAAGGGACAAAAAAAAATCTTGGTATAGTACTTAATTCACCTTACGATAGGGTCTTCTCGTAGTCGTCGTTTCTCAGCCGAGAGAACGTTCCAAGGTTTTAATGAACGTCGAATTAATTCGGAACGAGGAGCCATAGCGATCGTTAAGCGTAATGTTCTTTTGCGCGCCTCTACCTTATCTCATTTCGCATTATCGTTGGCGTATTAATTAAACTCTCTCTCTCTCTCTCTTTCTCTCTCTCTTTTTTTCTCTCTTTCTCCTTCTAACGGCGCTTACGCCCCGAAAAAATAATTTCGGGCTACGAACGATACCCTCGGTCTACCTCGATGAATAAAAGTGAAGAAGAATGAGGTCTGTGTGGATGAACGTGGTGGGTGGGAGGGGGTAAAAAGGGTGACGCGGAAGGAAGAAGGAAGAAGAGGGAGATAAGAGGGGGAAGAGGGAAAGGCGTATACAAAATAAAACAAAAAAATACTTCGTGCGAACACGTGGTAATTAATTCGACGTGCACGTCGGATCGCATTATCGTGATCTCGGAGCCGTGAAGAAAGTGTATGGTGTTATCGGAGATTTTGATCCGATCGATCGATCGATCCTTCGATTGATCGATACTCATTTTTTATTTTACAATACAAAATAAAAACAAAATATGGTATATATATTATATATTTTCGGAAGAAAATAATTTGGAAAGAATAAAATTTATATTCGTACAAACCTTTCATGAATATTTACTTATTTTTATTTTTATTTATTTTTTATTTATTTATTACGAAAGGTTCCATAAGGGGAGAGAGAGAGAGAGAGAGAGAGAGAGAGAGAGAGAGAGAGAAGAAAAGATTAATGGCTGATTCACATATCGCGCGTGGCGTAAGTGAACGCGTAGGCGAGTCCAATTTTTATCAATAATTCCTTTTAAACGTTTCACCTACACACCACGTGTTCCTAATATATATAAATATTTTTTTTTACTTTACGATGATTTTTTGTATTTTTTTAAGTTGTAGATTAATAGGATAAGGATGTGTCTTGAGAGTGGTAAACGAGTAACGTGTTAGATGCAATTTAAGGAAAGGATTAAAATGAAAGTGTAATATATATATATATATATATGATACGTACGTGTATATACATACATATATACAAAAATAATATAACTTATGAATATTACGTCGACGTTAATAACCGTGGCAAAAAGCAATAGCTTAGAGATTATTGAAATATTCGATGAGTTTTCGATCTTCTTGGTTTATTATTAATCTTCATTTCGTAAATCCAATAATCGTGGACATTTCGTATTAGGTTGTACACTCTCTTAGAGATCGTAATTGATCGATCGTAAAAGTCCTTCTAAGATAAGTAAGAATATATTTTCTCATGGCATTCTATCTTTTTCTCTCTCTCTCACTCTGTTTTACGTGTTATATTCCCTCCCCACCCCCTTCTTCTCTAAATAATATTATAAAACATATAGGGATATATATATAATAACCCGAGCAATAAACGCACCATATTATACTTGATATTCACTCTTTTCTAACGGGTAATTACTGCCGGTTTTCGCGCCTTTGCTCGAATAAGAAACACGTCGGTTCGTCCTGGGATTTGCATTTATTACACTAACTCCAATATTAACGTAATTACTATCAGAGAAATATCGTTATCGCAACAACGATTCTTAACGTTCACGAAGTCTCAGGATTTACTTCATGTTCTCGTTAAAATCCTCCTCTCACATCCCCTATACTCGAGTTAATCGTGTAACATGAATTAACCTTAATACGTCGTTCACGAAGCAAAAGAAAAATACAAATTAAATATTAAGGGTAGTGAATTAATTTCGATGACAAATTAAAACATGTGACGTGACAAAATTGATTTATAAAAAAAAAACAAATACGATTGTATAATCCTATCTTTACCGATTATCAAAATAAAAAAAAAATCATAGACAATGAATTATAAATAATAATAACAATAATAATAATAATAATGTTTATTACAATTCTTCTTAAATATAAATTTTGGTGAGAGTGAAAATAATATCACTTAAGGTTAGTTATATAATTCACATATAATCTAGATACGAGATCGGTTTGAGAAGGAGGTGAAGGAGGAGGAAGAGGTGGAGGAAATCGAAGGAGGTCGTCGTCGAACGTTGAAAGTAAAAAGGTGCTTTAGGCCGATTAGGATTAGACGGAGAAAGTGGTTCGTCGTCTGGCTAGGATGATGGTTGTTGTTGTTCATTGCTTGCTGTTCCCTGTATTTCTATCTTCTTCTTAAAGATGACGATGAAATGGTGATGGTGAGATAGTGATAGTAGTAGTAATGATGATGATGATGATTATAATGATGATGATGGTGGTGGTGGTGATGTGGCGAGTGATGGTGTTGTGTGATGGTGGTTGTGTTATGCTAGTAAATAGCCGCTACACTTGAAATTGCCCTTCTTGTTTCTTTCTTGCTTGCTTACTCGCTTGCTCTCGATGCAACAGCAAATGCAACGCGTGGAAAAATCGCATCGCGATCGGTTGGTTCTCTCGAGACGCGGATCGGGCGCGGGCAACCCAAGCAACAACCCAAGCAAGCAACCAAGCAAATGTCAGGTCGTGACTTTCATGCGGTCTACCACCTGCCATGGGATCGGTAAGTGCGTCGTTATTAATGGCGTCCCGATCCGATCGCATCCGGAATAGGCGTAGGTTCTTCAATGATCCTTACGCTTACAATTAGTATTATATCATTTTTGTTTTATCTCTTTCTCTCTTGGAAATGTGCTTCCGAAATTTTTCTAATTATTAGGGTGAATTAAAAATTCTCGAATTTATTAGGTTTGTTTTAGATAACGTAATTTTTTTGAAAGTATATAAAATTATTTTACGTGCACAAGTGAAATATTAATTTAATTAAAGTACGAACCTTTTTTTGATTATACCTAATATAACAATCGTTTATTGATATTAATCACGTAATTATAATTTTATATTTTATCAATATTTTTAATAATAATTATACGCATATTCAAAAAAGAATATTAATAGGTATACGTATTTAAGAATGTTTTTCAAAAATAAATATTTATTAATTGAAATCATTAACTTTGGAATCTTTCGAATGTCTGGATATTTCATCAATCATTAATTAAACGTAAGGAAGAATCATTTTGTATTCGCATACAAGTATGTGTTCGCGTAATAGATACACGTGTATTAATAAACTAAAAAGAAAAAGAACAGAAATTCTCAATGGATTGAAATATAATCGAGAAGCTAAGGTATTTAATCACTTTCTTATTCATCATAAGAATACTTGTTGGACTATTATAATAATAAAATAACCATAATGACAATACTACGGTATGCTCTAACTCATTACATATTCTCTGCAAGGTAATAATAAGTGTTTCATCTTGCTCAAGGCAATTATACCTTTTACAAACGTTCCTTGACGATAATAGTTGAAAGGTTTCTTGCTGGACAACGAATCGTAACGCGTAGTATAATACAATAGTTCGACCATTCCCATTAATAATACGACAAGTAAGCAGAATTTACGAACTGTGTATGCGTGAAAGAGAGAAAGAAATAAAGAAGAATGGATTAGATAAATAAAGATATAAAGAAGAGGTATAAGAAAATACAAAAAATATATCAAAATAAAAAGGAAGATAAAAAAAAAGAGAAGTCCAACCATTCGTTTCGCATGGTTTGCTTGTTCTTGGGGGGAGACACTCGCGTGCCGTACGGGGAACACGATTCATCGTGGAAAACGGTTGCTCGACATACATCGAGAAACCGTGTCGACTCCCACGCGACTGCCAATCGACCTGTCGTATTCGCCAGATTACGCGTTCAACCGCATACCTTTACGAGATATGGATAATAGTTTTTTTTTTTAAGACAAAAATAAACGCGTCATTTTACCAACTTGATAAATCGATCTAATTATAGTATGCTAAAATGAATACTATATATATATATGTATAAAGCATAATAAAGATATATTTAAAAAATTATAATTTTGTATTATATATTCTAAATACAATTCGACAAAATTTATATAATAAGAATAACCAATCGAAATGTTCGGATAAATTTCAATTAGTTTAATCGAGGATTTTACTGTTTATAAGTATGACTGATAATTACGACCGAGTATTCAAATAAATTGATTATATAATTTATTTCATGTATGCATTTTGAATATTTTCACTTAATCCACTGTCATAATTAACAACACACACCATATACATACGTATGAAATTTCTTCTGAACGAGAAGATGCAAAAGTATCGTCTTCTTTTGGAGGGTCCAAAAAAGGTAAGAAGAAACATGCCACCACGAGAATCTTTCTTTTCTTCTACTCGAGAACGTCGTATTCGAGGCCCAAATTCGTTTGCAAGAGTGTAACTTTCGGCAACGGAATGGTATATAGTATAAGAGAGGAAGGAGGAAAAGGATTCGGCAGAAGTATAAAAAAAAAATAAGAAGAAGAAGAAGAGCGTGATATATCGATGACACGGGCGTGGGTGTAGCAGAAAGTCGAGCTCTCTGGAGCTTGGCAGATTAAAACGACCTCGGATGCTCGGCCAGGAATGTTTTCTTCGGGTGGTAAGCAAGCAAAGGAAAGCAAAGCAAAGCCAATGCAATGCAATGCAATGCAATGCAATGCAAAGCCTCCTCCGCCAGTGGACCGATCGAGAATCGTAACGAGGTGGGTGCAGGTCGTCCTTTCGTGATATAATCGAGAGAGAGAGAGAGAGAGAGAGAGAGAGAGAGAGAGAGAGAGAGTAACAAAGAAAGAAAAAGAAAGAGGGAAAGGCTTGAAGTTCTCTCTCTCTTAGCTTTCCCTCGTACGTCCCTGTCGTCGAGTCGGATAAATTACGTTAATAAACGCGTTCGATACTCTCTTCACGGCTGGTAGAACCACAACCATTCGTTTATTCGTTCTTTCGTTACCACCATTTGATCCGCTTTTCGTTTCTTTTTTTTTTCTCGTTTGGTGTACGAAATATTATTTATCTTTGGCGTAACCTCATCGAATTCTTTTAATATTATATCGAGAGTACATTTTATTAACACTTTTATACGCTTTTTATTACCAATCATATTTTTTCGCAACTCGTTTTTTATATTTTTATTTTAATTAGGATCGTTAATAATTGATTTGCATCGAAAAATTTGTCTAATAAATTAAATATGTAAATATTACAATGTATATGAAATTTCCGGGTAATCAAATACTTTTGTCGAATTTTATTTTGTCAAACATTGAATGTACAATCACACTGATTGAATACTGAGTACATTTAACTTTTTAAATGATTATTTAAAAATATATTGATGATATTACATTTATTTATTGGTTAATATAATTGAACAGAATAATTGCAAACAAATGTTAGAAATCCTAAAAGTGTTAAACGAAATCATGTAAATGAAAATCGAATGATTTATCTTGCAGATGAATCTTCAAAAAATAAATAAATAAGAATGATGAAACTAAAGAAAGAGAGAGGAAAATATATCTCGGTCTGTAAAACTTAGCGTCACGTGTGCAAAAGCAGATTTTTGTTTTTTCTATGGATGCAATGCTCGGTCGCGGTTACGATTCCGCGATTTACGATTTGGTCCCCCATTCTAGGTCTACTACCATCTTCTTACTCGAGGACAGCTCGTTCTATGTATAGTAAAGTTTCTTCCAGACGAATAAGAGGACAACGACGACGACGACGACGACGACGACGACGACAACCAACTACTACGACGAACTACTACAACTACTACTACTACTACAACTACTAGGACGTTTTATCGAACGCTCCACCATGCCGTAACCTTTTCCATAACTATCGCGTCTCTTGCCGTAGATCAACGGTAACGCCACCGCGCGACCAATTTACCGAGCGACCTCTCGGTCGACCTCTTCTCCGCCGACCCTCCTTCCCTTTCACCCCCCTTTCACCCTTCTCTTTCTCCTATGTACCATCTCCTCCACCTTCCTCCTCCTGTTCGTTAAGTTCCTGACAGCATACTCGGTACACGTAACCCGTGCGAGTACTACACACACACACACACACACACACACACACACACACATATATACACATATACACATATATACAGGGATCCGTAAAAAAATCCCCCATGCACGAACGAGTAACGGAAAATCACTCGGAATTGTGTAATCATTCTTTTTACTTGTTTTCCTTTCTTATTTTTTAATTTTTATTTTACTTCGTTGTTTATTAGATTTGCCGATTATAACGAGAATAATGATATTATTATATAGTAATGTTTTTCGTAGATATTATTATCATCTCATGGAATATTCCAAGAATTTACATATTATGTGATATAATTACTAATTAACATTTGAATAAATAATCTGATATAAACTCAGTATCATTTTTCAATTTACTACCGATTAGAATTATTTCTCTTTTCTTTTTATTTTTTATTTTTTTAATCAAATATTATTATGATTCTATCGTAAGGGGGATATAATTCTCTTTTTAGAAGTAGTAGAAGATTAATCTTATGTCCGAGTGTGCCGCCAGTGTATATATGTATATGTTAATTGCATTAAATCGACGAAAGGTCGATCAGCATAATGAAAGGGACAATCAACGAATGCGGAGACTCGTGGTGCTCGACGTCACGATTTCACATTATAATGTTCCTTCAAGAAGATACTACGATGCATTGGCGAAGTTTCTTCCTCCCCCAAACCCTCCATAACCCTCTCGAACCTCCTACAACTTCTATACACCGACCCACCTACCCTAGTTTAAGATTCTTCTTCATCTGGACTCCTAAACCCTTTTCTGTTGACCATTCTCAAACAAACGTACAAACGTTTGATGATGATAGTCGTCTATTGGATACATGTCGTCTAACCGACATGTTTCTCAGGTTAGGGGAGGGGGCAGGGGAGGTAATGGAGGACGGGAACTTTTTTTTTGTCCTCGTCCTACGAGAAAATCTTAGAGTTGCAACTCTTAATGCACTACTCGATCTAGACGTATGTACACCATCGGGGCATTTACGATTGCCCTCATACATTAATGTAAACGCCGGTAACTCTCGTGAAACTAGAGACAGATTGAAAGAATCACTAGACTATTTAGAAAAGAAAAATAAAGAGAAGTTTAATGTTCGTTGGAACGGAGACGAAAGTTTGTTGGAAAAAGAAAGCTGTGATATATTAAAAAAAAAAAAAAAATAAAAAGTACGGAATTTAGAATAGATAAGAAAAGATCGATACATATGTTAGATAAATGATATATGTATGAAAATCTCTTCTCTAAAACGTAAGAAATTTGAAATTATTTTCTTACTTAGTATCATGGCCATTTCATCGCAGCGTTATGCCACACTTGCCACGCCACGTTTCATAGCCGCGCGACGTTTAATTTTTCAAATCACACCGATTCTAAAGAAGTTTTCACTTCAAAAAATCTTTTAACTGATAAATGTTATTATTATTAATTGTATTTAATAACTTATATAACAACCTTAAAGATAAACGTGATTAAAGTAAATATAATAAAAAGAAAAAAGAAAATATATATTAGGTGGTAGCATGAAACGGTTGTTGTCCGTTTCAAGGAGTTAACCGATTGCGTGCGATCGATTGATCGATCGATAGATCGATCGATGCGGTTATATGGGATGCTCGGAAGCGGTCGGTCATGGTAAACGATATCGAAGAGACTCAACCACGTTTTGCTTCTTCTTCTTCTTCTTCTTCTTCCTCTACCTCCTCCACCTCATCCTCCTCAAGCACATCCTCGTCGTTGTCGTCGCTCGAGAGACTTTCCACGTGTATCGAGATAGCGGTGGTGCCTTTCGGTGCACCGGCCGGAAGGAGATTATGCGAACGAAGAAAAGAGACACGTTGAGAGAAAGAAAGAGAAAGAGAAAGAGAAAGAAAGAAAGAGAAAGATAGACAGACAGCCCTCGCGACCGGCCCATAACTCAGACTCCGCTTCTTGCACGCCGATCGTTTGCCATCGCCGTCGGGTCAGAGGGGACCTTGTCGACATTTCTGCTTTGGTCGAAGGCCTTTCTGTTCACGGGGATGTTACCGTCTTCCAAGACGCACGCGGTACCCTTTTTTCCATTTTTTTATTCTCTATTTATCTCTATGTGCCATGTTGTTCTATTCCTTTTTAAGAGCTTTCTTTTAGTATTACTTTAATCGCGATATTAGATGATACTTAGAGTTTAAATCGTTAATAAAAGATTTATTATATTGTGTTTCTATTTGTTTATTTTTAATATTAAAATGTTATTAATTAGGAAAAATAACATAAATTTATAACAGGATCAAAAAAATATGTTCTGATTTTTATACCTGTCCAATTTTCCTATGATACAAAGTTTTTATGTATTTTATTTTGTTGACGCGTAAAACAACTAATTGAGTTATTAATTAGTATTATTATATTTTTCATTTATTTAGTCATTAGATTATTAAAAATGTTAAGATATAACGTAATAATATTTTATACGAACAAAAAAGAAATTAATTTTCATTGGTATATGAATTGCAAGTTACCAATAGTATAATATTTAAAAAAAGAATGTACGAGATAATTTTCGATAATTCTTGAACAAAAAAAAGAAGAAAATAAAACCAAAAGAATAATGAAAAAAATAACTTAAGTTAGTTGAATCAAGTGACGCGTTTTAGAGCGCTAATGAGATTTATGTAGATGCTGTTTAAGGATTCGAGCGTATCTTTAAAACGAAGCCGGACGTTTGGCGGATCGATTAGAGTATGCGGTATTCGTGGTATGCATTAGTAGTAGCGAACTATTAAATATCTCTTATATAGGAGAGAGTATAGAAAGAGAGAGAGAGAGAGAGAGAGAGAGATAGAAAGAGAATAAAGAAAAGAGATAGATAGTACGTGCAAAGTATAAATTATCCTATTGATCGAGAACTAAGGAGGACGATCGTTATTGCATAGGTGATCCGTTTTATGTGATTGTACTATGAAAACAATAGGAATGGAGGCGAGTAACCGTTAAACATTCTCATTGTCCAATTATTAATTTATGTATCTATCATTTGTTCAATAGAACAACTGTAAATTGATAATAGATATTTTTTTTCTGTTTATCTATAAATGTATAATATAGAAAAATTCGAACGCGACAAAACATCCATTACAAATTGATTGAAATTCAAAAAATCACAAATTGAACTTAAATATGATTACCTTCCCTTCTTGAATTGAAATTTAACACGTTGAACTTTGGTGCTCACGTTGCTTGTCTTACGATAAAACTGAATACTTTTTTTAAAATTAATTTTTATAGAGTGATTGTGTCGATCTTATTTACCACAAAACATTGTTTACATTTGGTTAATGATTAAAACAAAATTAAAAATTTTTTAAAATAATTGACACCTAAAAAACTACTTGCAGCAAAGAAAATATCTCACTATTGCAATGATGGGACTATTAAAGTCACACATAAAAATTTTAATTAAATTATTATTACTATATCTTTTAATAATATATTATTCCCTAATTAAAAAAATAAATCAATTTTGGGTGCAATGTAAATACATAAAAAATCATTTCTGTTTTACAAAACATGCTTGATAACACATGGGTGCTTTTTTGTTTTCTGAAAATTATATGACTGAAAGGGTTAAATATATTATAATATTCGTATGAATATATTATGATTTGTGAAAATAATGTTTCCCAAGTTGAGAACCACGATGTCATCTTCCCGCGGTGCGGTGCACGAAGAGGTCGTCGTCGCTTTCGAGAGTGGGGCTCTATGATCCCGTGCGCATAGCACAACCGGTTGTCTCATCTTTTTTACAATGCGCACTCTCGCCCCGTATATGCGTGCACGTGTGCGCGCATGCGATAACGGCCGTTCCTCGTGTACCTGTTGTGTATGTTGTATGTTGTCTGTCTCTCTTTCTCTTTATTTCTTTCTCTTTCTCATCTTCTATCTTTCTTACTCGAACGATTCACACGCACAATGGGCGAATATCTGTAACTGTCAGTAATCTCTGGCAGTTAAAAGTCGAATTCAAATCCTTGCCACACCTGCGCGCCCCTTTAAAGCGGCCCCGAGAGCTCTTAAGAAGCCGTATCTCAGAAGGGAACGACTTTCCAAGCGGGAGATCGAAAATGTCGGACCCCGGGTAATCGTCGTCGTTGGTTCGGCCTTTACCTTTGCGCGACCATCACGAGAAGTCATTCTTAATGATATCCTATATACATATATGTATGTATATATATATATATACTCTTTACGTATCAACCTGAACGAGAAACTAATTCTTCCAACGAATATGTAAAAAAAAAAAAACATATACTTTCTTGTAACATTTTAATTTTTTTTTTTTATACATTTCCAGTTTTCTTTAACTTTTGGTTATAAATTCGAGGGAAACTAAAAACTTTTGGGAAAATAAAATTTTTAATTTCTTTTTTATTTTATTTTTAATAGTACTGTTCGAATTGGCAAATAATTGATTGATGTTTGCTTTGGGAATTATTTTTTAATATTTTGTTTATATTTAAAATTAATTTTAACTAATAATTAGATTTAATGATATTTTATGATGAATTTTTATGATAGTATCAATTATTTTAGTTTCACATTACTTTAAATAGGATTTTTTTCCATTTAAACATACTGATTAAAAATAATTATTATTACATATTGTTTAAAAAAAATTCATATTTTTATTTCTATTTATATACATTCAAATTCCGAAAAGAAAATCCAAAAAATTACTTAAGAAATTGAATTTACCTTCATTTCCACTTACCAACAATTTCTTCACTATTTTTATTTCCTTTTTCCATAATTTGAACGAAGAGATGAAAATTTTGATTCCTTTTTTTACTTATGGTATTTTACTCATCACGCAATGGTTGCTTGTTGTTGGTAGGTTCGAGGCGTTATCTCACGCAGTCCGATTTCTACAAAAGTTGCATAGCGGTAAAGTCAAAGAATCTCCAGCAGCCGACAGATGCGAGAAAGTCAAGGTGCTCGAAGCTGAAGCTAAAGTAGAAGAAGAAGAACGAACGAACGAACGAACGAATGAACGAAGAACGATGATAAAATAGAAAGAGAGAAATATATAAAGAAGGATAAGAAGAAGAACTAAGAAGAACGAACGAAGAAGTCCTTCCTGGCCCGTAGATCACCAGGTTTTACAACGTCGGCGCACCTGCGCTTATCGCCGATTAATTATCGCGATCTTTTTAATCCTTTTCTATTTTCTATATTCTCTCTCACTCACTCTATCTGTCTATCTCTGTTTCTCTCACACTCTTTCTAACATCAACGTTGATCTTTCGATCGTCAGGAACGGTCAAGGACACCTGACGACGAAGACCAGATACATTCTTGGCAGGATAGGACTATGGCTTGCGGTAGTCCTATGCGTTAGAGAGCAACTGACCTTTGACCCCCATACAAGAGGGCCCGGTATTCCCTTCTCTTTCCTTCTTTCTCCATCATTCGTTGCTTCTTTCATTCGTTGGTTGGTTAGACTTGGTTAGTTCGATCTCTTTCTTTCTTTCTTTCTCGGACACCACCACAACATTCACTCGTTCTGACCAAGGCGAGAACTGGTAAAGCGACATAGTGGAGTTTATGTTAGTTACGACAGGTCGTAAGACGACAAGCGTATCTAATAGGTCGCGATAACGCGGCCTCGATGATATCCTTCGAGTTGCACCGGCTTCGGTGTGGTCCAAGTAAGACGCACGATTAAATGCCTAACGCTATTTTCTATTTATTTATATAAACACGTATTCATATCTACGTGTGTGTGTGCGTGTATTTATATATATATATATATATATATATATAATTCCATTCATTTTAGATATTTAATTATTTATTCAATTTTTATTAATATTATATTTTATATTTAGATATGTAATATGATAGTTATATTATAAATATATACATATATGTTATGTAAGTATACTGATAATGTTGTAATTATACAATTCCATTAATTTTAAATAATTGATTATTTATTTAATTTTTATTAATGTTGTATTATATATATGTGTATATGCATGTAAGTATATTGAAAATGTTTTCACGAAGTTCCCTTTCCCAAAGAAGAACGATCCCACCTTCGATGAGTGCTGACATATGTAAGTCGTAACCCACCACGAGCTTTCGCTCGTTTTCATTTCCAACGATCAAATGATCAATTTATAGTTCTTGCGTGAGTATATAATTAAGGGAACTATTTTAAAAGCATCTCTCTCTTTCTCACTCGAATTCCACAAATTTTATTATACGACTATAAAATAGAAAATTTAGTTTTAAAATTTTTCATTAGAAGACGAATGAGTTTGAATTCATTATTTAAACTTAACATTTTATATATAGTTATTTATATCCAATGTATTTATTTTTATTCTTACATATTATATATATACATGTATATATACTTTCCTTTACTATGTTGGAAGATATTTAAAAAATCCAATCGGTTTTCTGAAAAATTCATTTCTCGAAGCTTGATAATTTAACACGAGCCATTACCGTAAAATGTGGAAGAGGCCTCGAACCAACGATTTAAATTATTAAACCAGCCAACAACACACTGCTCTCTTACACGGTGTAGCATTAAAACGCACGATTTAACGCGTTGCCCGATCAATTGCTGAGATTATTCGGAAACCGTATCGAGGACGTTATATCCTTTTTTTTCTTCTTCTTTTAATTTTTTTTTTTATTTCATTTCATTTTTATAATATCGATGATCATTTAAATATTCATATATCGATGTTTTTAAAATCCCTTTACACATTGAAACATGTTACAAACGTATGAATTAATTTCTAAAGTTGCAAATAATAAAATGCACCCCAATTCAAGTGGGGAAAGGGGTGGGGTAGGAATTAAAAGAAACAAAAAATATGCCACGTGTTTTAAACATTCGTATTACACAAACAAACTCGGAAGAATCTGTAATGGGAAACCAAAATGAAACTGATACAGGTTTGTCATGAAACTTAAGTGTCGATTAATGCAACTGAACGTGTATCGATGTGTAATGTTGTGTACTTTACGACTTGAAACGAATCAACAACTGGTATTGCTACTCTATTTTTTTATTTTATTTTTTTTTTTTATAATAAATTATATCAAACATTTTACTCGAGACAAAATCATCGATCAATTTCCTAATGACAAATCGACAATTATCATAATTACATTTTCTTTCTTTCTTTTTTGTGTTTGTTTGAAATAATAATAAATTATAATGTGATGATAAATTAAAATAAATAAATTAAATTTATTTTAAATAAATTTTAAATAAGGATAAAATAATCGTTGCAATTTTTTTTCTCTAAAACAATTAACATCAAACACACATAGCATGGTTAAAGTGAAAACAAAAAATGTTAATTTTAAGGAAAATGATCAAAATTAGTTGGCAATAGTTCTGCCCAAAGTTAAATAATATCCATTGCCTATTTTGTATTTTCGGCTTATCTTTTTTTTTCTTATTCACAGCGAGTTTTACGTTACGACACGCGACTCGGTGTTATGGCAGTGTGGCGGCACGCCCAGATAATTCGCGTAACATGTCACCTACTATGGGAAAAACCACTTTTTTTCTTTTTTTATATCCTCTCCCCCACTTCCCCTCCCCCTCTTGTGTTATACGCTTTCCTCGAATTCTCACTTTTAAACTAGCTATCCTTTTCCTCCTTCTCCATCTCCTCCTCCTTCACCTCCTTTATCACTTCCTCGTATGTCGTGTGTCGTCTACGTTGTCGTCGTCGTGGTGATCGTGTCAAGGTGTGTTTGTCACACGTGAAAACAGGTTCACTTGAATGGTTGGTATGGACCAACGTTTTATTCCGTTTCAGCTGATCGATACTCAATGTGTTTCACACGATCCTACTTTTACGTTTAAACTTCGTATTTTTCTTGACAAATGTTGTTAGGTAGCAGTGTTATATGGGGACTTTTTTTTTATTACGAAATACCATCTCGACGTTATATCATTTTGTTGCGCTTTTTCTTTTTTTTCATTCTTTTTACCGGTAAAGAAAAAAGTTGCTATTAGTTTGATTCGACTTGTTTTTTTTAATAATATTTAAAATGACATTACTTGTATGTTTAGATATAGTTGAACAGTGGGACTTATGTTTTTATTCGAATAAATATGAATATATATGTTTTATATATATATAATATTATATATTATAATATATTTATTTTTAATATTATAATATTATATAAAAAAAAGTATATAATTACTAATATAATTATATTAATTAATATAATTTAAATGATAATTAACAATATAAATTTTATGATATACTATTTTTTAATTCCTATAAATTAAATTTTATATTTATAAAAAAATTAATATGACATTAAATATTTTCTAATTTAAAATAAAAATTGTCGGAACCTTTGATGTGTTAATTTTATTCCTTACCAATTAATCTACTATTTAAATATTTTATGAATAAAAATTACAAATAATTTAATATATTATGCATCAGATATTAACAAGAAACATAAAACTAGGGAACCACGTGGGAAATATCGTGACTTATTTCCTTATTGAATTAATAATATTAAAAATTTTCCTCATTTTCAAGGACATGATGACTGTCTCTTGAATAAAAACAAAAGAACTGGAAAGGAACCAGAGGAGGAGGAAGAGGAGGAGGAAATGTCTCATGCAAGTTGATTCTCGGGGTCGCAATCTGTTCGACCGACTCCTATGGTTAGGTCTCTTGTGTATAATCGTGGATTCAAACGTACGACTTTTGAAATCGGATCCGCCAGATATTTTCTCGCGGTTAGGTTTGCTCTGAAAGAGGGTGGGAAGGAAAGAGCAAAAGGTGGAGGTGTAGTAGGAGTAAGAGTAGGAGTAGGAGGAATGCTCGGAGGGGATGCAAGAGGCCCCATCGTCTCAGTTACAATTTGTGTTCGCACTTAAAAGAAACATTACCTGCTGAGACCCACTCGAGGATAGCGCGGACGCCTCGTGTGTGGTCCTACGTAACATCCTCGACCGTATCTCGAATCGTTCGTTACCGATTCGATTGGTGGTGTGTTCTCCATTCACATGGAACCCACCCTTTTTTTCTCTCTTTCTCAATAAAAAAATAAATAAATAAAAAACAATAGACCTAACTTTTTCGGTGGTGTACTCCACCCTTCTTCAAAATTGCTCCTATTTTTTTCCTCCTTCATCATTGATTATAAAATTCAAAATGTTATATATATATAATTAATAGCTATATAAAATTATTACTAATTAACTATAACGAAACTAAAACTAACTAACTATGACTAAACTAAAACTCACTAATTAACTAATAACTATATATACATATATATTATATGCTGTAAATAAAAAATAAAACGATTGATATAAATCGTGCATCAATTATTTTTTTCTAGCTCAAAATCGAAAAGAAATTTTCTAACCTATAAAGGAACCTTTCAGGTAACCCAATAAAAAACGAATGTAGGATGGGATGTTGAGAAAGAAGTAATAAATAATTAAATATCAAACGAAAGAGATCAAACTTGTAATTTGTATCAAGGATTTCTTTAATTCGATCGAAAAAAATCGTTCGAGTTCTCACATATTATTTTTATTTTCTTTTGGTCAAGAATTGGTGCTAGAAAAAGAAGAAGAACAAGATAGAAAAAAAAGAAGAAAAAGGAAAGGAGGGAAAGCAATAAAAGCTAAGAGTCGTTGGAATTCTATTTCGATCCGTTCCCTTTCCTCTTTCCTTCATCCGGATCAAGAACAGCCATTTGACTTGCGTAAGGTGGTTATCTTTTCGGGTTTTGGAGCCGCGTACACGTACCATCGCTCTCGTGGAACCTTTTCCACGAAATTAACAGAGAGTCGTAAATGAGGACATCGGGACTCTCGAAACGTTCGGATAACTAATGGCGATTCCGACATAGAGCTCCCTATCCGTATAATTTTGTAACTTTCTTGAGATCGTTCTCGGACTCTAGCAGTGATTCTCAAACATTTTTCATCGATCCGAATCTTTCCAAACTACTTCTTAATATTATCAACAATAATTATCAATTCAATTTGTATCAACAACACTAATAAGTAATTTGAACACTGATGAAACGATATTGGTACAATAATATTAATTGTTGTTATACTTGAACCTAATTGAGATTATATTACACCCAATTCAATTTGTATTAACAACATTACTAAGTAATTATAATCATCTTAATTAATCCTAAAAAAATACAATACGGGTACAATAATAATAATTATTATTAACTCGTAAACCTAGTTAAGATTGTATTACAAAAAAATGAAAACAGTAAAAAATATAATTGTTGGATTTTAATTTGGATCGATAGCATCGAATGCAACAGCAGAAGTAGCAACAGATGAAGCAGCATCATGCTGTGCTTTAGAAAAGATCCCTCGCCCCTATGGATCTTTACGGGTTTAGCACTTTAACGACCTAACGGCTAGGTTCACGATTCGCGATTCAACGATCTCGATCTCGATCTCGATCTTTTGATATCGATGCAAAAACCGTGCAACAACGATTCGGAGATGCATAAGCGGAGTTATTCGGGATACTTGAGAAATTCCACGAGAAATTCAAACTCAACGGGATGCACGAGAGTTGTTGGCTACTCTCTACCAATGGAATTTCTCTTCTCTTTGCGAAATCGTACGATGGAACGTACTTTATTCGTATCGTTTGAAAAAAAAAAACAAAAAGAAAAAAACATATACCCAGGTTTCGATGATAGTCCTACCATTAAAACCAAAGGAGAGTCTACTACTTTACGAAACGAACGACCTATTCGTTAGCATTAATGTGAATCCCCCGATTTTGAAACAAGTTCAGCCATATCGTAGTGAAAATAAAAAAAAACAAAATAGAATGAAAGAGAAACTCGTTCAAAATTCATCCTCGTTTCTAAATCTTAATGTTCTACTATGGTATCTGCTATTTGTAAACTGTTTTTTTTTTATTCTTTTTTTTTTGGTTACACTCTTCTTATGCAATCCATGGAATAAAAATATTTTAAATACTATTATTGAATTATGATAAGTTACGTTAAATACGTGCAATAGTGTCTTGTAAATATATAGAACAAATTTGATTTATTATTTAATTATTTTAATTAAACCTAGTTGACAATTTCTGACAGATACACCAGGTCGTTTGCTAAAAATTTTGTATAATATAATCTAAATATCTTTATTATAGATATATGCATACTATAATATCTTCATTTAAGATTACATTATTAATAAAGATCTATAAATAACATTTAATTGGTAATGAACATACAAATTCAAACACGAACATGTAAAAGAATTTTCACGAACGTTTAAAAATATTTTAATACATCGATGATATTTTTGTGACTATAAGAAAGATTCGTCTCCTTATGGTGACACTAAAGATTACAAAAAAAAATAAAAAATAAAATAAAATAACAGAACGTTAAGAAGAACGTAACTGTTGGTCGTAGAGATAAGAAAACGAAGTTTGGAACACGCGTTGAGACATCGTACCCCAGAAATGTACTTTATACACAATAAGAGCTCATTTTGAATGAGCTCGAGCTCAAAAAAACAAAAAACATAAACGTTCAAAGGTGTCGAGTTTATTGTTGAAATAAATAAAATTATCTTACGTGTATAAAGAAAAATGGAATTTGCTTGCTCTGACTCTTTTAAAACACCTTCGGATTTTAAAACAGAACAGAACAGAACAGAAGAAGATGAAACCAAAAAGAGACAGAAAGTAAAATTTGGATAAGAGGGGATGGTGGGGGATAGGGAGGTGGGTAGTCTTTTTCGGATAAGGAAAGAAATTGATGGCAATATAACGGAGAGCAAAATCGCGAACGTAATTACGTATCTTACGTACCCCAAGGACGGATGATGATTCCCGAATCTTAATGGCTCGTGAATATATATCAAGGATGGGTACAACATTTAATATTATAATGGTACTCACCATCGTGTTATTACCATCAAATTTCATCGCGATTCGTTCAAGGTGGTCCTCCTGTGAAATTTTACTTCGTTCGACTTCTAGTCTTGCCAATACCAAAATTAATATTTATTGTCATTTTGTTTAATAATATATCAGATATCATACTTAATAATAATAATAAATAAGATCTTTAAAAAACTTTTTTTAACTGGTATTTTTACTTTGATGAACAGAATAAAAATTATTATTAATTAAATAATATTAGATATATGTAAATCTAGTCTTAAATTTAATTTGGGGTTTTGATTTGATGAACAAAAAAAAAATTATAAATATAAATAAAATCAAATGTTATATTTTGTAACGTAATAAAAATGAGATTGGATATTAAATATTTGTCGTGAATTAATCGAGTAAAATGAATCGAAAGGGTGTGTAATTCATTTGATTTAATACTCTTTCTCAATTATATTACTACTATCCTGTTTGTTTGGTTACGTGGTCGTTTAGTTAGTTACTTTCGGATCGGAACTTATTGAAGAACATCGTCACGTACGTACGAACAAAGACACACACGTATTATTTAAGAGAAAAGTGTATGGACATTTTCGTTATCTGGTATGGTTAAAGGAAAATACGAGACGTAGCACGTTAAAACGTCCGAAAGGAAGCATCCACCACCACCACCACCACCACCACCACCACCATCGTGTTACCTTCCTTGTCGACACTTTCGAAATCGAATTATTTATTTGTCGAGTCTGGTGCGATATTGGAACGACCGATCGTAAAATACGAAAGAAGGCCTGATGGATCTTAAAGTTCTCATCTCGTGATGGTGTTAGTAATGGTCTTACTAACACTCTTTATGGTTTTTTAGTATTAGTGGTTTAAGATGGTGATGGTAGTTTTGTGCTGGTGGTGCACTCGAGTCCACGATTCGGATAAGACCGAAATTGATGAGGGAATAACAGCGCTAAATCGCAAACCGAATCGAGTATAATTAGGCTGAGCACGAGAGCATGAAAGAGAGAAAGAGAAAGATACTTTGAAAAAGGATCTGTTATCCAACAGTGACTCTCTTCTTCTTCTTCTTTTTCGAACTAAAGTGCACGCACATGCTTTAAAGTAAGCTCCGTGATATCGGTAGTCGTGCTAAAGCAAAGATTAATAGCAAAATTATACCATTAACACGTTCTTTCTTAAACCATCGTTCATTTACCAAAGATGAATACGATCGGAAGTTGCAATTATCAACTGATTACATTATATTACAGTCATTTACAAAAAAAAATAGAATGAAAGAGAATAAAATTAAAAAAGACAAAAAATGTAATTTATTTTCTTTCAAGAGTTTAAACTGCAATTTTGCAATAGTTCGAGAAGGATGAATCTTAAGAAATCATATTTCTTCTCTCGTACTCTCTCAATCTCGATGTGGATCATGAAATATCTTGAAAGTAATCCGTGTGATCCGAGAATCGAGTTTCATGACTTTTCGTTGTACTTTATCGGTATAGATTTCGATCGAAAAGTAAGATGAAGCTATGGAAAAACTTACGATTTCTCTCACTTTTAGTCTCTTTCCCGCAACCATTAAACAGCTTTACCCTCTAAAAACGATACGATCTTAACGTCTCAATTATGAACCCAATTTCGGCGTTGTATCTCGCGTTGATTGAACTCGTGAGATACGGTTGAACGATCGTTTTTCGTTTATATATATGTATATATGTCTTTACTTATACACATAAATACACACAACATACATATATGTATATACATATATGAAGGAAAGAAAGATCGTGGTGCTGTTTCGTAGATCGAATACTTCTCGCGTTACATTACACACAACTTCAAAGAGAGCATTTTAATTTTACATTCGTGATATTTCGCGAACTTTTGTGACTCTTTTATTCGTTTCTTATCATTTGATGTATCAAAAAAACATAAACGATTAAAACACCATGAAACTTGAAGAAAAAGAAAAAGATGGAATGAAAGTCGAAGAAAAGAAAGTCAGACAGTGGTGGTGACGGTAAGATTTTACATGGAAAAGAATTATTGTGGGATTACAATTTTTCTTTTGGGTCAGATTTTTAATGATACATAATAATGACTCGGTCGTATATTATATCTTCGAAAAAGTCCAACAAATTTATCTTTCTTTCATTTTCATTTTTATTTTTATTTATATACTTGAAAACAACCAAAATTCTCGACGTGAAATTCTTACCTATATTATTATTTTCTGTCGAATTAATTAAAATCCTAACTAACGATACGATAACGTCGTATATTTGTTTCGTATAATATGTCGTATAATTTTTTAAAAATATATAATCGTATTCAAAAATCTGTACAACAAATCTGTCATAATTTTTAATTCGTTATTTAATATATTTAATTTAAAAAAAAATGATACAATATTAATAGAAAAGATCAAACTTAGTAATATTTAAAGTTCTAATAGAATTACTATCAATTTAATACATTTAAATTAAAAAAGAAAATTGAAAATATTTAATACAATATTAATTGACAAGATCAAACCTAGCAATATCCAATATTCTAATAAAATTATTACTACTATTATTACTATAATTATTAATAATGAGATTAACTAATTAAAATCCCAATTAAAGAAGAAGATTATTATTATTAACATTTTCAAAAGATGGAGCAATAAGAAAATCAACACTGTCAAAGGTTATGAGTCGACTCTTGCTCCCACTTTTTCCCTTCAAACAAATCCCTCATATGAGTAGCCATTAGGTTAATTCTAAAAGCGTTGAAATGGAGGAGGACACGCTTTGTCGGTTCGAATGGGTCTCGCACTCTCGATTCGCTTTTCGTCGCCGCTATGGAAACCAAGTGTGCTGGTGCTCGTAGAAAGAGAAGTTTGCACCACCACCACCATCAACATCACCATGCAAGAACGCGTGTGTAAGTAGGTAGGTATCTTGCACGAAGAGAGTGCAACCAAGAGAAAGAGAAAGAGAGAGAGAGGGAGAATAAAAAAAGGAACTTGCGTCGGCTTGCTGTCGGTACTTATACCGTCTCACTGGTTGGCAACGCGCGTCCAATTACCGACGGGACCGGCGTGTAATACGAGCTTTAATGTCCAGAGGCAGGCAGCGGCTTATTAGTCGGTTGAACGAAGAAGAAACAGGTAAAGGATAAGAAATAAGAAGAAAAAGAACAACTCAAAGATAGATAAGGATGAAAAGAGGAAGAAAGAGAGATAGTGAATCAAAGTAAACGAATAAACGTGTTAGGTGGGAGAATAAAGTTTTGTGTTTTGATCTTTGGGTGGTTCTGTTTTTTTTTTATCTTTTAAATTGTAAACTGAGATGGTTTGGGATGATCTAGTGGTTAACACAAAATAGGTGAAACTAATGGATAGTTTAGTTAAGGTAAAGGAAAATAGATTGATCGAATGTAAAATTAAATCTAAGTGGAAATGTGTGTGAGAAAATATTAGATAATTTAATTTTTGGTTTTTATATTGGTAGAATGGAAATATATGATGTTAATTGATACCGTGTAATTTGCATTGGTATTTTGTAATGTGTTGAGAAATTTTTATAAATTTAACAAATTCATATGAAATCATATTATTTAACTCTTTTGTAATAATGCAATTTATGCATATATCTGATCGTGTTAAATTAAAATGCATGTGCAGTGTGTAAATTAAAATTTCTGCAACTGTATTGAACCAAAATTATTTAATTCGAATGTCGTATAAAAGCTACGTGTATTAACATCACGATAAAATAATTAAAAAAAAGAAAAACATATTAGACTAATAAAATGATAGTTGAATGAGATGAAAAATAGGAGAAAGGGTTAAAGCCGATTATTATTATGTTGGTAGGGGAGTATAGATTGGCGGCACAAGGATGGATAAAAAGAAAAAGGTATAAATAAAATTAAAAATAAAAATACATAGAAAGAGGGATCTATGGAACCGCTACAAGTTTTTCTATGGAATAAAGTTGCGGCGGTCTCGATCTGACGCCGATCATAGTGACGATCAGAGGGTACCTTCTTTCCGCTTTGGACTCTATCGATCTAGTGTTAGATGCCGACTAAGACTACAACTTGAAAAGCACAGGGAGTTATAAGAGAACAAGGAAACTTTTCCAACCTGAGTTTCCAAGGGTTTTCAAGTTTCTAAGCAAAAGCCGCCTATCTCTCTCTTTCTCTTTCTTTCTCTCTAAACGCATCTTTTATCTCGACGTATGCCGCCGCCTTTCACACATGAACCTTTCTTTCCTCTTATTCTATTTCTTGTTCTTCTTTATCGGCTAATAAATTGCAATAGTTTACGTTTGTCCAACAACACCGCACGTGCGACCTATCATTCTATATAACAATTGTAACTTATGTAACTTTAAAGTTGGTATATGTATATTTGTATACTTTTTTTTTATTCAAAAACAACAAAACCTTTTTACAATAATTATACTACTTTTTAATAAAATTACCCTTTTTTAATAACTCTACTATACTTTTATTTAACAATACTTATACTACCTTACTAATTATACTTTTAATTATATAACTATAGTATAATTTAATTATACTTTATAATTATATTTTTAATTAATAGCTTGGAATAATTTAAAGGTAAAATAAATCAAATAAAAATATTTTCTCGAATTAAAAAGTGTGGACAAAAAATAACTATCCTTAGCACTGCATAAGTTTTACACATGTACAAAATAACATGTATAAATAAATACAAAATAACATTATTTATTAAATAATGTTATATTATATTTTTGTACATATATAACATATGTATTATAAATATTATATTTTTAATAAATAATTTAAACCTTAAATAATCGAATAGAAAATATTTGTTCTCATATGATTTGTTTAGAAAAGTTTCCAATTTTCTTAGGCATCGTGCCAATATTCTTTCTTTCATTTCCCCTTTCCTTTCTCTACAACTTTACACGATTCAACCGACCACGTTGTGTATATGTGTTAGTATCGTAAGTATGTGAGTAGTGTGTCGGCATATAGAGGGGAACGTCGGATCCGCTAAATATTACATCGCGGCTGATTCGTATCTTAAGTTCTGGCCGTCCGCCACGACTTACGAGTTCCCTTTTCAAACGATGCGACACGAACCAAATCGATTTATATGAAACAGCTTGACCGATGTATCGGCCAAGTATATATATATGTATATGTACACCCTCGTTCAATACGAGAACATTTGCCAGATCGTTCTGATTTATCGTTTCAACAAAGAGAATGAGAAAGAGAAAGAGAAATAGAGAAGAAAGGAGGTATACTCGTAACGTTGAACGTGTATGGGATTCCTAAAAGGCTTCCTACTATTCTATTCGTATAATAAATTTATACAACGTTCGTATGTTAGAAAGTAATAATAAAAAAAGATTATTTTTTTTTCAATCTTCTAATCAAATATGTTTTTTTTCTCGTTCTTTTATTCAAAGTAATTTATTTGTCATTTGTTTTTAAATTGGACATTTGTTATATTCGATAATCCTTATAGAAATTGATAGATAATCGTGTAGATTTGTTGAACGTTAAGACAATCTATATATTACACGAGTAAAGTATTATTTTTAATTTTAAATTAGTCTCGTTTTCGAGTTACATGTGTATGTGTATGTGTGTATGTACACGTAACACTTAACATGAAATATCTACGTACGTAACTAATCGTTTCATTTCTCGTTAGGATAGAAAGCATTGAACGAGTGTAGTCGTTAAGAAGAAAAAGAAATAGAGAAGAAGAGAATAAAGAAGAAAGAAAAAGAAGAGGGGTCTGAGAGAAGCGTGTACACACTTTGATCATGCATTTGCATTCGCACGCTTACTACCGTTGTCGAGCCGTGACGAAGCATTTTGCGTGACATCCAAACAGGCGACGTGTTTCTAAGTAGCTCGACTTGTTAGCGAAGGAACTTGTGCAAAGTCGTGTCTTCGATAAGGAATATTATATTTCCATATACCAGATATGTATATATACATATATATGTAGTGTTAGTTATATCAACATATACATCATATTCCACATCATATGTATGTACATGAAAAATTATATAAATTTATTATCAATTTTTAAAATAATCTCAAAATATAATATTATATAAATATTTTAATAATAAATTTAAATATTTTATAATATATAATAAATTTTATATATTTGCATATATGTATAAATTATTATATTATATATTGTATTATTCTATTATTATATTATATTCATATATTATATTATTATATAATAATATTATATTAATTATTATATTATTAATGAAATAATTATGTATATGTGTGATATATTTAATTAAAATATTTACTTTTATAAAACGAGTATACAAATTTTGTAAAATAATTGTCTATCTAATTATAAAAAAATTGTAACAATTATTACTGATAATTGGTGAATAGTAATCAACAAAACTAAAATAACCATACACTGACCATTTAAAATACTTTAACTAGATAAAATATAAGAATTTTTCTAGAGACGAGTGAAAATCAAATGTATAAAATTAAAAATGAAATCTTTTACCTGTTAACGTAGTCTATAAGTATAAATACGTAACGATGTAACAGTCAGAAGTTGGTTGTTCTCCAAAGGTTCGATTTACCTGGTAGAAAGAGTAGACTTTCGGATTATATTGTAATCGTGATCTTAACGACACACGTTGTTGCACCGCGTTTTACGAAACTTAACTTAGCTTCCGTTCGCATTCAAAGAAAAAGCAAGCTCATTCTTACGTTAGGTATACATATAGATAAATATATATATGTATATATTTATGTATATAAAGAGGTAGTTATGTATAAACAGCAAGTCGAAGGTGTATCTTTCAAAAGAAGTGCACGATCGAGAAAGACTCGAGAGAGAAGCATCGAATATGTGTTGTTGTTCACGGCAAAACGGGGTATATGTCAGGTATAATCTGATGTAACGATGAAAAATTTCTACTCTTTCTCTCTCTCTTGAAAATGGCAATGTAAAGAGAAAAAAAAACAACGAATTCTCGCACAAGTATCATACACAGTTAAACGTAGATAGAAGTTAGTGTTCATGGGGTTCGTCTAGTTCGTGACCACCGTATCGTTCCGGGGATTTAATTCACGTCTCTCCGGCCTTGCCAGATTCGCGTTTGATCTCGTCTCGCAAGAGGCACTGTTTCTAGGTTTCATTCTCACCGGTTAAGAAAGAGAAAGAGAGAGAGAGAGAGAGAATGTATGTGTTAGTCGAGAAGGAAGCATTATCTAGTAAAGCCCACCCGTTAAGAAACGAATATGCGAGGTGCTCGACCGCGGTCCGATTTGCATCTGGCGCTTGTTAGCCGAGTGTAGTAGTCGAGAACGATTTTCTTAGAGCCATGAAAAATCGATCTAATCTTCTCTTGGTCTCCCTCTTCCTCGCGTTTGTCGGATCACCATCTGCCATGCTATGTTACGACACCCTCCTCTTCTTTCTATCATTTTACTCTTTGTCTTCCTCGTTACCTCTTTTAAAATATGGGACAACAAGAATGTAACTATAATCGATCGAACAACTTCATTTAAATATTATAGATTGGGTACAGTTATATAGAATTACAACAAAATAAATATTTATTCTTTTTGACAGAGACAGAAATTTAAAAAAAATGATAAGATCAATAAATATGGGATTAAATTCTCTCATTTTAATCTTTGTCTTCCTCGTTATCTCTTAAAATATGGGACACTGAGAAGGTAACTATAATCATCGTACAATTACAGTTGTATAGAATTACAACAAAATAAATATTTATTCTTTTTGACGGAGACAGAAATTAAAAAAAAATTGATGAGATCAATAAATATGGGTTGACAATTTTTAATTTTTATTTATCACGTTTTATTATAATATTGAATTTATATATACATATATGTATATAAGATAACCAAAAGAAACTTTAATAGATAAAATATTATAAAGAAATTGAATAATGTCGAACGCGAGATTTGATCTATCTTGAATTCGATTAAAGAAGAAAAAAAAAACAAAAAAGAAACAACATTTTATTTGAAATACGAAACACAGAAATGAAACTAATCGATCGACGAGTTAACTTTTAAAATATATCAGATGTTAATATGCATACAAATTTAGAAAGAAATTTTAATCCTCCTTGACGTTGATTAAAGAATAAAATAAAAAAAAAAACAAAAGAAATGAGCAGCAAAAAAGGGGAAAAAGAACGAACAGCAGACAGGTACATAATTTGATTTGATTTTGATGAAATTTTCATTTTTATACATTAGATATGAATCTAACGTTCCCACAAGTACGAGTAGAAAAAGAGGATGAAGAGATAGATAATGATTATATAACCTTCGATTTTATAATACTACCATAGTCGTCGTCATGGTGGTGGTGGTGGATGTTTCTGTTCGTTCAATTGTAAATCGTTCTCTTCTTCTTCTTCTTCTTCTTATTTTGCTTCTTCTTTATTCGTTTCTAAAGCAGTCGTTTCTAAATTATCGCTTGTGGAACTTCTTGTGTTCAATGAGTGCGAGAGAGTAAAACGCAAATTATTATTTACCGTCGTGATTTACGCAAATCACCGAAGATTTCGAGCCACCAGACACGCGTTTCACCTCTAAACTGCGATTACGTGCTCTTATACTACTCGCGTGGACGCAAAAACGTTTCGCAAGTTGGTACTACGATAGGCGGGGGAGTAAGGTAATGGGGACAAGCTCGATCTTTACTTCTTTTATTTTTTTATTAATTTTTTTTTTTAATTTTTTTTCCATCCCCTTTTTTTCGTTTAACCAGCGAAAGTGATTTCTGCGTTTCTTCATTTTCAGGATATACTTACGTTACCACGTAACATACATTATTTATCATAACTTTCTTCGATATTGTATCAATCAGATATTCATTTATCGAACATTTTCAATTTAAAATTACTTTTATTATTTTTATTAACATTAGATAATCAGATAATTTACTATGTATTATCCAGGAATACATTTTGATTATTTGTTATCTAATTATATAATAATTTTTATATTACAACTCAACATATACTTTTTTATTTTGTATATAATATACTTATCATATTATAATATATTTTATATAATATTTTATATATAATATATTTATTTTATATTTAAAAAATATATTATATATAAAATATATTCAGTCATAGATATAATCTAAATGCTGTCCAAGTAATTGAATGAAACACACAATAAAAATAATAACAAAAATATAATTAAAAAATTATTTACCCAAATAATTCGTATTTTAATATTATATAATATACAGAGTGTCCTATAATTGAAATCAGTGTCAAAAATAAACCTTATAAGAACATATTTTATTCCACAATTTGGATTATCCTACTCATAAATGTACACTCAGAGTTAATTCATGACAATGATGGAATTTTTGTTAATAATAAATTGTAGGATCTTAAGGATATATTGGACTGTCATCGAATGATGACGAGAAGATATCACGAGTCTTCTCTCTCTCTTTCTCTTTCTCTCTTTCTCTCTGAAGGCTTTTACAATCGCGCGGTAACGGGCGAGGAGAACAACAACAACGTGCGAACAGGTCGCGCCGGCGACTCGATGATTACAAATGTAGCGTTGACCCCGGTTGTTTCAGGGTCACGTGAGCGCTCCAAATTATATAGAGCGAGATCTGGGGATAGCCAAGAACCCGGTGGTGTAGAGGACGTGATGGCCCGATCGTGGCTAGGTCATCAGCCGCTTCTTCTTCCCAATCGTTCAACCACACACACATATACATACATGTAACTCAACGTATTGAGTATCGATCGATCGATCGATCCAAGCAAGCAACCAAGCAAGCAGACACCACCACCAACAACCATTCAACGATCCTTTTCTTCCGCTATCGCGCAATGTACTTCGACGATAACCGATGAGATACGATCTGACTTTCGTGATCATCTGTAAATCATCGTTTCCCTCATCGACATCATTTTACCTTACCAAGTGAGGAAAATTATTCCTTGGCGTGTGTTAGAACCATTCAAACGATATTTTGGTCCCCTCACTACCCCCCACCTCTTTTATTTGCCTCCTGTATTATTTCTATATAATATCTAAGCAATTCTCTTAGAAATCTTTAGGATGATCATATTGTGTAAGTTATTTTATAATATAAAAATAAGGAAGTTGGACAGGTAAAAAAAATTAGAACATTTGTTTTGATCCTGTTGAACGTTTCATCCCTTTATTAAACAATAATATAAAAAATTAATAAAACAATATGTTTTGATCTTTTTCACTTCCCAACTTCCCTGTGATACCTAATTTTAATATATTTTATTTTGTGTATACAAAAAACAACTAATTGATTTTATAATAATATTTTTATAAGTATCATAGTTATACAAGTTTAGAATTATTATTAATAT
>NW_015148970.1:5231376-5279028 GCF_001465965.1 Polistes dominula
CCCCCCCCCCTATTTTGACCCTAAGCATTAAAAATAAATGGCAAACGATCTTCCTTGAATTTTAGACACTGATTTGTGTTTGATTAGACTTTTTCATTTCATTTCATTTCTAAAGATCACGAATAGTAGATTTGACTCGTATAAACGTGGGGAAAAGAAAAAATAAACTTTATCTGAATTTTATTTTTATGTTTGTTTCGCTTAAGAATCTGTAGGTTTGAGATTATGCAAAAATTAATAAAAAAAAATCATTTAATTGAATTTAGAATGATGTTTATATTGACATTCGAATCTGATGTTTCTATCATTTAAAAAATATATATTTTTTTAATATAAAATATATTATACATTTGTTTATAATGCCAAATTTATATTAAATAATAATATATATTTAATATAAAATAAAAATATAAAAAGGTTAATATATATATTAATAAATTAATATATATTTAAGAAATAAGCAAATAAGATTGAGTATTGCATTGAAATAAAAAATTAAAAAGAAAAAAATGTTAATGGGAATTTTTCTTTTGATTTCACGAGAATTTCTAAAAATTTAAATTTATTTCTAGATAAATAAATAAATAAAATAAATATAAGATCTAGGGTTATGGGAGAGTCGTTTCACACGCGGTTAAACAACCACATCGGAAGCAACATCGACGTCCCGTTGTAGTTAACGCTCACGAGTGGCATGTAAGGACCACTACTAGAGTACGTGTTGCACTTCTCCAAGCTCTATGTTGCGAGCATAGTAGAAGTAGAAATAGAAGAAGAAGAAGACTAAGAAGAAGTAGAGATTTAGTTCTCTCTCTCTCTCTCTCTCTTTCTTTCTTAGCATCGCTTCCGGCGTGATCCAAACGAGTGCCACTTGTTCTCACTTTCTTGATCTTACGATCGCGACCCCTATCACCGAACTCTAACCAAACTTTAACTCACGTTTCGATTTTATAAATAATTTCCTTTTAAAGAGGGAAACCATGTGTTTTATATTTTCTATTTTCACAATAAAAAGAATTACGTATTTAACGAGAAAAAATTTTTTTTTCAGAAAGTTGGGAGCACAATTATTAGTATTGTATTTAATCATCTAATCATTTAAATTTATTCAGGGTGGTAACAAGGATTTATTTTTTCCTAGTACAATTTGGTTTACTTCCAATGCTTGATAATTTATTTAAATAACTTGGGATTAGATAAAAAATATTAAAACCCTCTTATAACAAAATATTAAAAACAATTAATGCAATATGGTTTCTATTTGATTGTATTACTTTTCTTGTTAGAATATAAATACCTTAATATCTGTAACCATAAGTACTCTAAACACTATTGCATTCACGGTATTTATAAATCACTAAATAATATAAAATCCAAAAAATATACAAAATATATTTTAATTTAAAATAAATCCACACAATTGTTAACTAATCGAAAATAAAGTGGTTTTGAGACATTATTGTACGTCCAAATGTAAAAGTAGAAATAAAGTGTTACAGTATGAGGGATGATGAACGTTCCAAAAGGGAGGAGGGGGGGGGGTTACATCGGTGTACTAAAGAAGAACTTGAAAGAGGAAGAAGAAGAAAAATAAAAAGAAGAAGAAGAAGAAAAAGAAGAAGAAGAAGAAGAGTAAAGGGAGAGAGAACGGAAATTACGAGGACACCTCGTCGTAAAGATGAAGGCGCCTTAGCTTGCAAGAACCTTAGAGCCCGCAAGCGGGCACTCGCGTTCCCTTCGTCCAAAGAGATGGCCTAACCATCCAATTGACTCCCGTATATATACCATGGTGGGAAGAATCATGATTCAGCCAAAGCGACTACCACCTTCGCTACCGCGACGGTTCGTTCATTCTCTCTCTCTCTCTCTCAGTTTCTCCTGACCCAAATAAAACGATCATATTTATTTACCTTTTTTGCTTTTTTATTTTTTTTTTTGACTCATTTCACAGGAAGTAATAAAAATATCCCCCATGATAATTCGATAATGTATTTCTCAAACGAGTTATTATTGAATTATTATTTACGTTCGTTTCTATTATGTTTTTTTATGCGATGTCAATAAAAAAGAGTTTCTTTTTCTTTTTTATTTATTTAATTACTTATCATTTATTGTAAAGGTATAAATTATGATTCAATTACTATAAGGAATATTTATTGAGAAAAAAATGTTATTTGAAAAAAAATAATGTAATTTTCTTTAAAAATTTTTAAGTAGTTTGTAATTTAACGAAAAGAAGTTAGAAAACCATAATAATAAGTTTGGAAATATTTTATTTCTAAATAATTAAATTTCCAAATATGATCTTATTATTAATATATTTTAATTGATTTATTTTTAAAAATAATTATACGTTCTATCGAAATTTTTGTACATAAAATATTGTAAGTACCTACTTCTCTTTCAACCCTAAAATAAATTCATCAAACACTGTTACATATTTAAATAAAAAATAAAAAATAAAAATTAGTATCTCAAAGTTTATTTCAAAACATAATTTCTAAATTAAAAAATTAAATTCATAAATTAAAAAATTAATAAATTAATGAAATAAAAAATTCATAAATTAAAAAATAATTTCAAAATAATTTCAATAGCATTTTTTCTTATAGAACATCCTTATAGAAAAAAAGATTACGAATTTCTTATAATTAGAAATTGTCTATGAATTTTCGTTGCCATATATGGTTTTCCAAAAAAAAAACCCCAAAAAAAACAAAATGAAGGATCATCGAATTATCGACTACAACTATAATGTAAGAACTCAAAGAATTTCGAAAGTGTTCGGTGTTGTATCGAGAGCGAGCAAATCGGTAATAATTTTTGAGATAGCCTTTCGGTTTCTCGCATCTTCTTTTAACGCGAACGAATCTCCATTAGCTTTCACACGAGGATCGGGAGAACTCTTATTGCGAGTTTTATAGTACGAAAGAAAGAGAAACAGAAACGAAGACATACAAAAGAGAAAGAAACACAACATAATCGTCTTACTTGGCCCAAGGATGATTTCGGAATCGGAATGGTTCCTAGTAGTATAATCCTCCAAGTAGAGTTATAATTCGATGATATCCATGTAGTATTATATTATAAAGTATCATCTTTAGAAAAGAAAAGAAAAAAAAATTATCTAGCCAGATAGATAGAATTTGGTCGATTACGTTCGACAATCTTAACTCGTGCGTAGAAAACGTAAAATATACATCGACTTAGATGAAATATATGTGTATACGTTTGCTTATAATATGCCTTCAGGCAAATCGGTTAACTTCACAACCACCACCAAATCTTCCTTTCCAAGTGTCGAGAAGAGTTAAGCTTTAATGGGCCCTCTCCTTCATTTTACCCTCTCCCAAACCCCCTTCACCCTATTCTCACAAGTTGTGGTTCTATCAACCAAACGTGTTACATCGAATATATAAGGTGTACCAAATTTAAATGCCTACTTAATTGAGAGAATTTAAATCTATAAAAAATATAAAAATTATTTCTATAAAAGTTTGTTAATTTTATACAACATAGAATCGTAAGAATTCTGCTGAATTTCAATGATTGCGTTATTCACATTTATTGTTCGTGTATGGTCTGTAATATAAACCATAGGTTTATGAGAATGGCCTATAAATAAAAATCAAGAGATATAAAGATTGATGTCAGGGTTGGCATAAAAAGTGTACAAAATTCGTTCATAACTTTGTAAGAAAGTTATTCTCAATTAACCTTTTACCAAACAATATTTATCTTCTTTACATATGTAAATATTAATCCGTTCGTAGTCTAAATTTGAGACACCCAGTAGATATGTATACATACTTATTATATACGCAATGCGAGAACACGACGATTTACTCTTCTAAACGCACCTACTCGCGAACCACGCGAGATGCTCCGCAATTGGAGAAAGTCAAGCGCAAGATGTTACACGCCGTATAATATGCGTGTGTACGAAAGGTTACGATTATGCGGATATATACACGTATGTATATATGTATGTATCACAAGAAAAGAGAAGGAAAGAAAAAAAAGTGTAAGAAAGATGAAACGAGACAGAGATGAAGGAAAATAGACGAACGTACGTAAGGATGGACCAATCTAAACGGACAGTTAGATCGGCAGAAATAGACATGTGGATGGACAGATAGACAGTTGGATAGATAAATAGAAATAGAAATAGAAATGGAAATGGAAATTGGAAATGGAAATGATGATAAAAACTTGTGAAATCAACCAAGAAGATTATAATAAACGGTTTCCAAATGAAAAAAAAAACAACTTTTCCATTCGTATTTTATTTATTTATGTTGTATCTAGATCATCGATAATTATCAAATCTCCTTTCTCTCTCATAATTTAACGATCAACCGTAAATTCGAGCAACTATCATCCTCGTCATCGTCATCGACGATGAAAAACTTGCGAAAGTTTTCTTCATTCGTGAAAGAAGAAATACGATGATACGATTTAGCGCGAAACCCGATCGAATTGAATCGAATCGAATCGAATTGAATTGAATCGAATCGATGCAATGCGACGAAGACGAAGGTTACGTATCCTTCGTGGAATCATGTTTGTTCATTCGTAAAGATGAAGGTAGAAAAGGATGAAAATGAACAAGAGGAAGAGAAGTAGGAGGAGAATGATCGGTATCGGTAAACCAACGACGACGACGACGACGACGACGACGTAGACGATTTCACTGAAAGAAAAATCGACGTCGTTACGTGCAAATCGCTCGTTAATCGTACCAAACGAGAACCAAGCTAATTGTAAGCGTAATAATGGCAGCTGCCCGCGGGCCAGAAGACGCGTCGAATAAAAAGCAAGTAGTTCACCTCGTAACTATATATACATATATACATACGTATGTAATATACGTACGTATGTACTTACATACATACATACATATGGTACCTTTTCCTTTCTTTCTTTATTTCTTTCCTCTTTTTTTTTAATCTCTCTTGTTCTGCCTCATTTCGGCTCGTCATCGTGATCGTTCCCTCGTTCAGAATCACCAACCACCAATAACTGCGAATGTTACATTTACGAACTCGTTAATCGAAACGTTCCAATAAAATATGATTTATACGAGGGAAATTATCGAGATCGTCAATGTATCGATGTATCAAAACGTAAATTATTCCAAGATTCGATTTATGGTACCTACGTAAAGTTTATTAGTTATAAGAACAAGTTTTCATCCCTTTATTTTTTGTTTTTTTTCTTACTTTAATTATTACTTTTTAAATATTTATATGTATATGTGATATATGTGTAAGATCTGTGAAAAATATTAAGCAATTGGATTTCACTGAATTATTATTCGACACCTTGGTTTCTTTCGTTTTTCAGATGATTGCTCTAACTACTGTTAATCATACTCGTATATATATTTCGAATTTATTTACTTCAATTAAATATTTTCTCAAGCCAATATAAATGTAAGAAATTGTTCTTCTTTTTTTTTTCAAATTTGTTTATCGATCAACCCGAATATTCTTGTTTTATTCATATTTCAACCAATCCGATACTGATCTTGATCCTTTAACGAGAACGGTTACAATATTTCGGCATCGGTAATGATAAAAAAAAAAATAAAAGAAAAGTAGGGTGAACCATTCTACGACTCTTTCGAAACTTGTATGAACATATGTAAGGTACAGTACGTATGTAAGTAAGGTACGTTCGTTTTCTTTTCTCAAAGGAAAGCTCAGAGCTTCCGTGAGCTACCGCTCCTACCTAAAGCGTTCCAGGAACTTCTTCGCCGATAATTTTCCCTTTTTTATCGGTAAGATCTCAATGCTATAAAATGTCTCGGATATTCGCTCGTATCGTCGTAAACCTTCGACGGACGGACGAAGACGACGACGATGAGTTGGTTTGTGCAGGTGTAGGAGAGCTTGCTGTTCGAGCTCTCTTAAGGTCGAAAATAACGTCGAGTGTCTTGCGACATCGGGACGATCTCTTTCACGAAAGAAAAAAAGAAAAAAAAATATAAAAGAAGATGAAACCGAGTAGAGGAGGAGAGGGAAGATTCGCTCGAAATCGAATTCTTTCGAGAGAGAAGTTACGAAACGTAAAAAGCGAGTTATCGAATCTTCTTCTTCGAAGTTCCAGCATCTGATCGATGATCCAACTAAAGTTTCTCAAATATTTTTCCCTCCCACTATCACGAACTTTCTGCGTATTATACAAGTATGGAGAAAAGAGATGGGAAATAAAAAAATAAAATAAAATGGGAAAGAGAGAGATAGAGATTCGCTCCCTTTTCTTTGGCCCCGGTCACCCGTTCGAGCTCACGTCCGGTCGTCAAACCGAAATCGGAGACTGTCCTCTTACTCTTCGTACTTTATGAGCCGTAAATTACGCCCGTAATCCACCAACGGACTCGAAGAGTGCCTCGTAAAGCGGCACAATTAAGAATTCCGAACTCCGAACTTCGGCGACAGCACTGCTCACGAATTTCGAGAATATCAGAGAGAAAAGGATACAGTATTCTTATGTTAGTATGTGTATGAGAGAAAGAAGAGGTGCTCTAAATCGAAATAAAAATTATAAAAAAAAAAAAAGAAAAACCCGAATGTAGAAGAGAAAGGAAATATTTTGCTTTTATTAAAGCCAAGAACTGAACGTAAATTTACCTCTTTGGTCCAACACCACGTCTTATCGTTTTCACTCGAGAAACTTTCCACGCTTCGAACGTTTAATATTCCTCCTTCGAAACGAATTATAATTACCAATCGCCAATTACGGACTACTTTATCTCGGTAGTCTATTTTACTGTCGGTTGCCAACTAAAAGTCCCTATAAAATGACTCAAATGTAACGTTTTATGTAGCGATTAACGTATCACTAACTTTAGGGTACGACAATTATTAATCACCTTGTTATTTATATCATCTTGAGAACGTGTCAACTGTTAAATTTATGTACATATACGAGATGATATATTTGGGACAAAAATTTCTATTCGAATTTATAATAATTATATTTATAGTTTAATGTTAAACCCATTTGTGTCTGAAATAATTAAAAATCATTAGAAAAAAAAAAAATATATATATATATATATAAAAAGCGGTATATATATGATATCTACGATAAATCTAAACGAGTTAACAGAATATAAAAATTATGTAAGATACCAAAAAAAAAAAAAAAAACATCCTCAGGTATATATGTAAACGCGAACACAATTTTTTCATCATTTTTTGTAACCTTAATTTATTTCTTTAATAAACATAAATCACGCAGGTATTTAATTTATCTCGTTTCAAGATTCTGTCTCACCTGTTAAACAAGTTTGCCAAAATCTAACGATGATCAAATTTCTTTCTAAATTAAATACAATTAAAACAAAATTTTAATGAATTCGTTTATAGAACTTTCACACAATTAAGTACTTTATAAAATTATTTAGAATAAAAAAAAAGTATAATAATATAAAACAATGTTTTATATAATAAATTAAAATTGATTAACAAAATATAAAGTTCATTCTAAAAAAAAAAAAAAAACACGAATACAAAAATTATGTACCCTAACACAAATATGCACATAAATATGAATTGTTTTTTCATCATTTATGTGACCTCGATTCATCCCTTAAAAAATTGAATCGTACGCAGAAAAAAAAATATATATATTAATATATATATATATGTACATCCTGTATACATAAATATAAGTATATATATATATATATATATATGAGAGGAAAGTATACATGTATATGAAACGATTATATTCGAACGTATATCAGGCGTGAACGAGAGGGAAGGAGGGTGGCCTCGTTCGGAAGATGGGAATCTAACGGGACGTATACGGCGAAAGATAATGACTCCGGTGATAATATCGATATTATTATGGACTGACTCAGGTACGATGCAAAAGGGAGGTTGGAAAGGAGAGGAGGGCAAGTTAAGAGAGGGAAAGAAGTGTGTGGGGGGAAGTTCTCTGGCAAACTGCTCGAGGTGTATATACCTATGTATATACAATTGAATCGCGATATTCGAACCGATAGACTCGATGAAATACGACCGATGATATTGGTGAAGACACGCGCGAGAATTCTCAAGAGACGAATTATCATCGTACCTAACGAATAATTAATTATTATTATTCTCTTTACCTATCGAGATTTCACGATGATTATTTTACAAAAGATTTGATAGAGAGGCGAGATGATACGAACGAAAGAATTTATAAATTTTCAAAAAATATACACCTGAGTGTGACGTGTTTATTAATGGATTTATTACCAAACGATAAATGATAATATTGGTATTGGATTTATTAAATTGTTAATACTTTATAAAGTATTGAAATAATCGAAAGTTTTATTTTTTCTTAAATCATCAATGACCAACACAACAGTTAGGTCATTCATAAAAATTGTTCCAATTTCACTTAAAACCTTGGTAAACTTTAAAACGCAAATTTAAGAAGTAGGTAAATCTCGTTACGTTTATCTCGAAAATTTGTAATTATGATTAATTACAGAATGATCTTTATACCATGGGTAGAGATGCTTACGTAAAAAAAAAAAAAAGAAAAAAGAGAACGTTACGTGACCGGATTAAAAAAAAGGGCGATTTACGTTTCGAAGAGGATTCCGAACGAATAAACGAACCTGGTCGATCTTTAACGCGATATAAATTCTTGGAGGAGAGCCAAGAGGCCACTACTTGGTTTTTCGGTATTCCTTTACCGAGGTCGAACTCTCTCGAGAGAGGAAGGAGCACGCACCTTGACTCAACTTGGGCTCGGCTTGGTTTGGTTCGGGTTCGAGTTCGAGTTCGGTTGGCTTGGCTTGGCTTGGCTTGGCTCGACTTGGCTCGTTATTTAAAGCGATCGTTAAAATTGATTACGAGACTGTTTCTCGCAAGCTACGTCCTCTCTACATCCCACGCAGTTATATGGTGACGCGTAAATAATCAACGCTACGGTATCCACCGTGTTACATTAATCAAGAGACAGTCGGATGGATGCTCGCGGCGGCATCCGGAGCACACAACTACTACCGGAGAACATCTGAGAAAGCTTCTTTTTCAATTTTTTTTTATTTTTGTTATCCTCCTCTTCTTCATCTTCAATCTCTTTGGTCCCTCTCATTTACTATTCATCCAGCCAGTTTCGTTTAGTCCGTTCATCGTTTCTAAAACGACACTTAACGTCATTCTTTTTCATACTTTTTCTCTTTGATGTTTGTTAATTCGTATCAATAGAAAACGCGTTGATCTTTCTTGTTATTTCAGACTATATCTATCTATCTATCTGTCTATCTATCTATCTATCTATCTATTTATCTATCTATCTATCTATCTATCTATCTATCTATCTATCTATCTATCTATTTATCTATCTATCTATCTATCTATCTATCTATCTATCTATCTATCTATCTATCTATCTATCTATCTATCTATCTCTCNTATCTATCTATCTATCTATCTATCTATCTATCTATCTATCTATCTATCTATCTATCTATCTATCTATCTATCTCTCTCATCTCTCGTGCTTTCAATTCTCACGTTACAAAATCGAGAGGTCACTCGCACCAGTTTCGCCTTTCACGAGAGCGGGAGACTCAAGCGAATTCCCCGTTCCTTACCTCTTACCATTACGAGGAAGCAATGAATCTAACGTTTAAAAAGGTTATCGATGAAAATTACCTATGTATATATGTATATATATATATATATATATATGAGAGATACCCTTAGGTGTTATCTTGATAATTGACGATTATCGTTCTAATGAGAACGATAACGAGCTTGATAGTGGATGCAAGTAACGTTTACATAGGTTTATATCTTTACTTATTTTTCCGAAATATTTATTTTTTTTTTTATTTTTTTTCTCCTCAATGAGTATGAGAGTATCTACTAAGATTTTCAGCAACGTCGTTTAGAGTTAATCGATTATAATCCTTAATAAATCGATTAATTCCTAGCTGTATCTCTTTCTCCTACCGTTAGTATATATATGTATATATGTATGTAAGTACTTATCTTTATGGGGAAAATATCTATCGATAATGGACTTAATTATTATTATCGTAGTTAGGATGGTCTATCTGGCTGACGCATATTATCGATTTAATACACACTCGATAATATCCTCGTGTGACGTAATTTCTATCCACGGAAAAAGGATTTTAAAACTAATATCGCAGTATTATACGTTTAACTACATACATACATATATATATATATATATATATATATATATTTACACACATAACTTTCCGCTAGTTATGAATTGCTCGTAAATAGATGGAAAATAAGCTGGAATATCCAAGATCTCACGATTCATCGTGATTTTTGATTTTACTCTTAGCACTGACACGCTCGAATGAAGTCATTCGGTTATCCCGCATAATCGCGTGTTATAGAAACATGGAAAGAGAAAGATAGAAATAAAAAAATAAAGAAAGAGAGAGAGAGAGAGCGGCAATTCTCACAGTCGAACGGTTCACCATCGAGATCGAGAGCCGATCGAATAATTCATACCGATTCGTTGCTTGTGACTCGAACCCATAGCTGCTGTTTCTACCTATCGTTGTGAATTCATGTGTCCTCTTATACGTTACTCTTATCCTATGTACAATAGTAAAGGTATATTATATATATCCTATATATACACTAACATGTATGGCATTAAAGAAAATGCAAAGCACGCCAAAGGCGGTCCAATTGATGTGTCCTATGGAAAAATCGGCGTGTAGCGCTGTAGCGAAAGTATTATCCGATCTTGGCGATCTTGATCGGACTTTCTTGCCATTGGCGAGTTAGTCGATAAGATTCATCGTATTCATGAGTTATATTCTTGGACATATATATGTGTCTGTACTTACTTTCTCTTCCTTCGTGAGTATTCTCTATTTTCGGGCTTTTACGCATAGTTATATTTGTCTACGGATCTTCTTTCGTAAACGATACTCTGATCGATTCTTTTCGAATTAAAATTAGTGGAAATAGAAATTTATGATATTACTTTATATTCAATGGTAATTAATTAGTTTATATTCCTTTCAATTTTGTGAGATCCGATAAGGAAGATTCTTGATTTAATGTTACAAGAATTATTACTAAGTAGAAGAGTTTTATCGGTGAAATCATGCAACTAAAATTGCATTTATAAACAACATTTATTTGTTAACGAATTAAAATTTATACAAATTGCGTTTAAGCAATACTAATTTTATTTCGATATAAAATAACAATAGACTAATCAATTAATTAAATTCTAACTAAATAAAATTATATCTTTGATATATTTTATTGTAAAATAAAAACCAAATTACGTAAATATATCACATGAAAAATATATTTAAAAAATCTTATTGGTAACAGAATAAAAAATAAAAGAAGTACGTTAAAATGTGAGAATAACTGTTAATTAAATTTCATGAAGTATAGTTGATTGATAAAAAAGAAAAAAAAAACAGTTGAAACTGTAAGATTTAACAATAAATCACATGAAAAAGTTCTAAGAAATAGGAAGAGATTTTAAAATGCAGAACGTGACGCGTGAAAGAGATAGAAAAAGGAGAAAATAAAATTGTGCAAGGTAAAAAAAGAGAGATAGAGAGAGTAGGGGAGGGGGAGGAGGACGAGTAAATGGACAATGTTATCCCATAGAAAGATCTTGGAATGACCGATGGAGAAAAGATATCGAAGAAAAGACATCGGCCTCGTAAAGATGAGGGAAATTTATCGCGAAGTCAACTCAGATCTCGATCGATCGATCCAACGATCGATCGACTTCATCTAAGATCGATTTCCCCTCTTCTCGGTTTAGCGACACTCGACAGTTATATGTTAGAAAAAGAAGATGGAGATAAATAGATCTTTCCAAGATTCTCTTTTAAAGATTCACCTGTTACGTCAACTTTGATCATGGCAATTAAATTTATCCTTTGAAAAATAAAAGAATAAAAAAATCCTAATTTTATTCTTCATTGAATCTATTACATATTTTATTGTATTTTATATTATATATATAAATATAGATGAAGCAAAGAAAAAATATAAAAATAAATAAGATAAAACGTAAGATTAGAATAAACGATTATTTTTGCGAAAAAAAATACAATACTATTTTATTCAAATTTTATTTCAATATCTGCCAACGCACTTTTATAGAATATTACAACGTTACATAGTAAACAAAATTTCAAATGAGAATTTTGATGAAGGATAATAAAAAAAAAAGAAATTCCGTTCGAGACTAATATAAGTTCTTCTTTCCTATTCGAAATACAAAATCTCTCGAATTAGTTAGCAGAAAAAAAAATATTTCATGTTTAAATTCGCCAAAGTATACGTGTTTTTGATCGTGTCAAATCTACGAAGAAATTCCTCACTTGGTTGACGTAACTCAGCGGCTTGAGTGAGAGAAGTGGAGATATCTTAAAAACGGTGGTGGAAAGGTAGGAGATCAAGATTGTACTTTAATACACGCATTCGGGGCTATTTCGTTTTATTTATGTAATGCATATATTCATTTTTCTTAAATCCTTCGCGCAGGTCCAATATAATTCGCATTTATCCGAATATAAATTAGACGTACACGCTTACCAAATCCCATCGGCTTTATTTATTTTATCACGAGGTGGACAATTTAAAGCGAGCGTCCAGAAAAGAAAACGACCTAACAGACCCAATTTCGCCCACCCACGCAAAATGCGTGGTTACTCGCGCGCGAGCGTAAGTAAACGCATGCGCAACTGTCTTCTTTCGTAGAAAGTTTCTTCTCCGTTTGTCTTCCGGCGAGTGAAAAAAAAAATGAAGAAGAAGAAGAAAAAATTATGACCCGTGTCGTCGTTTCGTAGCTCGTACGCAAATCAACCATCCCCTCTTTACTCCACCCTACTCCACACCTCCCCACTGTCGCCTTTGTTACCTTTGGTTGCCCCTTTCTATCAAAACAACTCTCTTCGTTGAATTCATATTTTTTAATTAGCCAAAGTTACGGCCACTGTCTCGCCTTGTTCCAAATACACGGATCGTGCATCATTCTCCTTTACAGTCGAGTGTTTCTTAACACCTTGTTTTTTTCTTTTTTTTTTATCTCTTTGCTTCCTTTCCGATCACGACGAGGTGTGCATCGATGACGTTTATACCAATGGTTTGTTTAATTTGTCGATGTACAATTTAAAGGAACAGTGTGACAAATTTCTTTCCATCATTGTATTTATTAATTTACGTAATTTTTATACGTGTCAAATTATTTATGATGGTTGGAAAGGTTAAGGGATTATTTAAATTGATATAATATTATTTATAAAACAAACTACGCGAAATTATTGTAGTATTAATTGAAAATCACCGATCAAGAATTATTGTTAAGTGTCTTATGTTAATAATATTAAATGAATACATGTATATATAATTTGATACTTAAATAAAAGAAAAAATAAATAAGTTTCCAATGACTAACAAATTTGGTTTTGTTAAAATGATGACGTCACGTTTAAATAAGAGGAAAAATAAACAAGTTGTTAATAATATATTCAATCGACAAAGATTAGGCTCGTATAAAATAATCTAAAAATCTTCTAGAATACATAATATCTCTATTTACATATATTTAAAAGTTGAAAAAAGTAATAATATTTGTAGAAGAAGAAATAAAACAGAAAAAAAAATTAAAAAAAAAAAACACATGCTTGGTCTTACGTATTGGACCGATATCGATAAGAAGAATCTACGAATAGAAAAGAAGTTCCAAGGAAGGAAGAGATCGATTGGTGATGAGCAACGGTGAGAGATACTTACAATTTGTTAGAAAGAAAGAAAGATAGATGGAGCAGAACCAAATCTAAAATTCCAGTGTAACGTTGACGATAAATCAACGACAAATAGAAATGTCGTTTCTTCTTCGTTAAACTTTTTACCATCTTTTCTAAACCCCATCGACGCGAAGGTGCTCGTGCGCGCCACGCTTAACGATTATCTTCTCGATAAAATTTATAGTCGATCGGTGTCGAGAATTAAATCATATTACGCAAGGATAATACCTTGGAGTACGCCTTTTTCAGTCTACTATCCTTTTCCCCTCCCACCTCCCACCACCTCCGTCATTTTATCTCTGTCTTAACTGTTTTTTTTTCTTTTTTATTACTCGTCTAGGAAGAAGATCTCTTAGATGAGTTTCATCTTACTCGTTTCATGAATCATGGATTATTATTTGTAAAAGTAGAACACGATTCTTTTTTTTTTTATTTATTTATCTATTTTATTTCTTCTTCTTCTTTTTTTTTTCCTTTCGAAATTTGAAAACCCGATGATACTCTTCTCGTTCGTTGTTAAATTCGAATTTCATGAATTACAGGAATAATTATATGAAAAGGTCTCTAACACACGATTTTTGTCTTCTTTTTCTTTTTATTATTTTATATTTCATTCAAGAACCCTATATATACTTCTCGTCCAATCCTGTTATTGCTTTTATTCCCATCTTATGAATTATAGATTGTTGGTTTTAGAGATAAAGTAAAACACGATTTTTTATTATATTTTTTTTTTAGTTCGAAAAGTCAATACTCTTAATCGTATAATCGTGTCGTATCTATGATTTCTTAGTTCATGAATTAAAGATTATTTCTTGAAAAAGTTAAACATCATTTTTTTTTAATTATTTTTTATTCAATATGAAAACTAGATAATCATCTTGTTCAATTGTGTTGTAGATTTTATTCCTACTCATTTTATGAATTATACAATTAATATTGGAAAATATGCTAAATGTGATATTTTTTTCAAATTCTATTATATTTCAATTCAAAAACTTGTACAAAAAATCGCCTTGTAGGTTTAAAGAAAAAGCTTGAAACACTTATAAGCTATAGGCCGTTAATTAAGACGAATGTTCCGTAAAGTGAGTTCCCCCGGTTCTTTTAAAAAGTCAGCCGAAAAAACGAGAGCCACCGAATGCTAATTCGTTGATGGGAAAGCACGATTATGCACGAGGTTAAGTTCCTTTCTCACTTCGACGGCGATGTTCATGAGCTCAAAGAAAAAGGAAATAAAAAAAAAAAAAATAAAAGAACAGAAAAAAGAGTTCGTTCATTCGTTTTCAAGATTCATGGGGGAAGCCCAAAAAATCCACTCTACTTAAATACCAATACTATACAGGGTGATTTTAATTACTAATTACTGCATTGTTATTAAAACTTAAGTAGAAAAATAAATTCTATAACCATAATACATCTTAACTTTGTATGACCTAATTATTTTTTACTTGAGAGCACCGATGCACTCAACAGGTGCATTATTAACATTTTATTACTTAATACAACCCAATTTTTTTTTAATCAATTAATTTATGAAAGTATACTTGAAACAAAGAGGATAGTTAATTATAACAAATTATATTTTTCATTACTAAAATTATTGTATTTATTTCCTTTATTTTCTTCTTTAATTTCTTTACTTTTATTATCATTTTACACTACATCATTATTACCGTAATGGCGAGATCATTCTCTCGTTTCCGGTGACCCGTAGCATTGACTATAAAAAGGTATGGTTGTAAATACTTATATACTTACTTATTTACGAGAAAATATCGTTCGATGGCTCGAAAGAGAAATTAGAAATAAAGAAAAAAAGAAAAACTTCTCTATCTGTCTGTCTGTCTGTCTCTCTCTCTCTCTCCCTCTATCTCTCTCTCTACTTTATTTTATTCTTTTTCAACGTGGCAACCCTAAAAGCTTGGCTCACAGTAGATTGAGACGACTCTCTACGGCCGAGTATGGTGTTGTTTATGAGGTCGTGCCCGGCTATAGAGTAAGACGTAGCTTATGGGTAGAAGCCGTGGGCTCATTAAGACGTACCGACCATTCGTTCGTTCCTTCGTTCACTGGTGCGAGAGATTTTATTTTTCACTACCAAATACGATACCCAACTCGCAGCTGATTATAAGCTCACCAGTGGTGCTCAGGATGCTGGACTCCTCTTCGATATTGGGTGTCTGTCTTCTGAGATTTGCACAATGATTCAACGATAATTTCATTTTCTTATTGTAAATTTAATTATCAAGTCATTTTGTGACATACACTCTAAATACGATTGTTCTAATATTCATTTAAAAGTCGTAATAAGTATCACGCGATCGATATAACAACTTGTGAATCATATAACATCCTCCTTCCTGTGTGATTAACGTTTCGTGGGAGAATTCTATCTTAGTCATTGAGATTATTCTTGATATCGTTTACTTATTATATTTCTTTTTTTCTTGTTTTTTTACCTTTTCTATTTAATATTACTGATCTATAACCAGTTTTATTTGGTAGGTATTTATTAGTGATTCAGCAGATGAATCATTTGCATCACACACTCATAGATGTATTCAATTATATCAAGATTTTATCTCGAGTTTGTTTATTCGAATAATTTTACCTAAACGTCTACCAACATTAACATTCTTTTCTCGTAGCAGGATTTTCTTTGATTTCATCGGACAAAGCATAAAAAAAAACGAAGTTGGCGCCAGTGATCGTTTAATTTTGTCATTTCTGTTCACAAATTCTTCAAAATACAAATTCTTTCATTGACGAAAAAATATATTTAAACACTTTAGCAGGGGGTATACGATGTAACGTCAAGATTTTATTAAATATTTCACGCTAATTTTACAAAGAGACGTTCAACCAACACGCTTATCTATTATTCGGACATATATAAACATTTTAACGTAAAAACGATCGTAGAAAATCAAGGAACGTAAAATAACTCGATGGTTCGTCGTTTATGGCATTAGAAAATGTTATTTCTATCTTTCATCCCACGGTACCAGGTCGCGTGCATCTCCAACTCGAGAACAGTGGGGTGCAAGCGTGTTCATAAGAAAGAGAAAGATAACCACCACAAACACAGGACATATACACAGATACAGATATACATAAATAAAGAGAGAGAGAGAGAGAGAGAGAGAGAAAGAAAGAAAGAAGAAAAGGATGTTATATGTCGAGAAAGCAAAGTTGTAGGGCGAGAAAGGGCTCGGTTAAAATTGAGACGAGTCTGGTCGACCTAGTAAGGGGGTAGTTTACGAGGCCATATAGCCCTTGATATTTACAATGATGTCGGACGCGTTCGGTTAAAATCGTAGTGTCGCGACCGCGGCGAGGGCTCCCCACTGGGTTTACGCTCGACGTACATCTTCATATTACATCGTAGCAACCGTAAACATCTTACCAAGGATGGAGATTTAATTTTGCTCCTTACGAGCACCGAGAGAGAAAGATACTTGCCTTCCAGCTCCAGTTTCCTTCACTATAATACTCACGAACCGAGCTCGTACTAGGGTACGATGTACCTGTCTCTCTATCTCATTTTTATCGGCTTCACGATAATTATATCGCTTAATCGCGTGCGTATCAAATTCTCAACTGTTTCTCTTTCTATCTCTTTCTCTCTTTCTATTATATCTTTATCGTGTATGTTACGTGTAACGTCTAGATCGTCGAGGAAATTATTTTTTTCTTTTTTCTTTTTTTAACGTTTAAGTTAATTCACGATGCAAATAAACCTAGGCGCTAAAAGATAATATCGTTACGTTGCTATTTTAATAAGTGTATCGTGCATATTTAAAAATAATTTCAACGAGATAATTGACTCAATTGGAAAAGTGATTGCAATTTGATACGGATTCTAATAACTATATTCTATATAAATTATTATTAACTGGGATTTTTTTTTTTATTGAAAATTTTTTTTTCTTTGCATAGAAAATTAAATGGATAAGTAATATTCTAAATTAAGGAGAATTAGTTTATTCGTAATTTTTTTTCCAATAAATGGCTTTACGATCGCATTACTTTGGTAATATTAATCCAATCTGACACTATTTACATACATTTGAAATGGAATGTATGATAAAGTAATTTAAAAAAATAATAACGATACTAGGTTATTCTATGAAATATTTATTGCTTCAAATTATTTAGATTTTTGCTTCAAAATATTTAGAAAAAAATCTGAATAATAAACTTGTTTAACTTTTATATCAAAATATGAAGAAACTTTTTCCCCTCCAGTTTAATACATTTATACCAGTTATCGAATGAAATTGTAAATGGTATGGAAAGCTCTAAGTTGTAAGAATTATAACCACGGATAAATATATATATACTTCTTCCTTTAAGAATCTTTTATTTTTCTTATAAGGACGGAACACGATCGTCGTCCGGGACAACGAACGGTTATAATCGTCGTTATGTGTGTGACTTCTTTTTATCGATTTAATGTTCCCCTTGATTGAATCTTCAAATCTTGAGAGAAGTGGAATTTCATACTTTAATGGAAATACCCATTTATATGTACCGATACGACTTATACTTACAGTACTCTATAGTTAGAGGGGTATATAACAAACGTGTACTTAAACGTATACTTAGTGAACTAAGATGGTGTAAGGGGAAGGAGGAGAAGAAGAAGAGGATAAGAGGTCATTGATTATAATTCGAGGCAGACGTCACGAGATCGAACATAGAACGAACAGAACACATTCCGTATAATAAAATATCTTGAAAAGGAAACGATACTATAGAGAAAGAGAGAGAAAGAGAAAGAGAAAAGAGTCGCAGCATCCGATCGGTGGCCGATCGGTCCGCAGTGCTTTGATCCCGTACCGCAACACTCCCGTCTCCTGAGAGGGACTCCGCAAAAAATACGCAAGAACTTCCGCCTCCTTCTAATAGGGAAACCCTGAGATTTACTCGGAATCGAGTATTTACACTGTCCCCTGTGCTCCTCTCGACGTATATTTTCCTCTCTCTCTCTCTCTCTCTTTCTCTTTCTCTTTTCTCTCTTCTATTTTCTTCTTCTTCTTCTTCTTCTTGTTCTTGTTCTTCTATTTCTTCTTCACATGCGACTCTGGTTCGTTTGTCTTACTCGAACGGAGCAAGATAGTCCCGTGCTCGGGTGCTCGTAAAATCTCCATTCTTTCTACCTTCGTATTTATATATATGGTCTATATGCATGTATATGTATGTGTATGTGTGTGAGTAAGTAATACATAGGTTAGTATATTCCTTTAAAAGTATAATTTATCGTTCACTACTTTATATATTCTACGTATTTCGTTCGTTTTAGGAAATAAACGAATCTATCCACTAGATTAATTTTATCTTTTTTGAAATGAATTATTATAAGAAAAAGGAGGAGGAGGAGGAGGAGGGAAATGGAAACGAGATCGACCTGTTAGATCAATGGTACCTACCTGCGAAGAAAAGGGAGCGGACTTAGGCACGAATGAGAGAATGGAAGCGTGCACAGGGACGAAGATTACCTGCGATTGAAACGGAGCATATTTTCTACGGACGTAAAGTCCAAAGGTAGAGATGTAATTTCATGCAAAGGAGTCGAGACCTCACCGATACGTACTACTCTAATACTACTAGTCCACGAAAGTACAAGACGAAAAGAGAGATATATATATACAGTCAGACAAACCCATACTCAAAGAGAAAGAGAAAGGGACAGACAAACAATTAAAAAGAAAGAGATCAAAATTAAAAAGAAAAAGAGTTATAAGAACAATAAATCAATATAAAAAGTTAGAATGAAAGAAAACTAAAAATATAAAATTAAAATGAAAGAGAATGAGAAAGATAGAAAGAAATAGAAAAAGAAGAAAAGAGGAAGAAAGGGAGAGCAGGAAGCTGGGAGTCAGGGTGATGTACATACATACGGTGGAGTACCTGTAGCCTATACCTGTACATCGTGAACGGTAGATCAAGGTAGTAGGGATGGAAACAAGCAACTCGCGCGTGGTATATCGCTACTTTACGAAGAATCTTACATTGCGATTTCACCGTGTGTCACCGGGGCCAGACTATCTTGCTTTCTTTCCGTTTTTTCTTTCTTTCTTTTCTGTTTTTCTCCTTCTGTCTGTTCTTTTTCTGATTTGTTTTTCTTTTTTTTTTGTTCTTGGTCTTATTCCGAGCCTTCAAAGTAATACTGCCACAGTCTTTAGAAAGTTCGAGCTTGTTTTAGCCAAAGGTAAACTCCAAATGGGAAGGATTAATCCTGTCCTTTTATCTCCTTTCTCGTTCATTTCAAATAAATCGTTTAATTTCTTTTTTTTTTTTTTTAAGAAGAAGAATAAAATATCCATGATTCTACATCCTTAACAACGTTTTTGTCGTTTAAGATTTTAACTGAGAAATTGAACAATCATTAATATGTAATATTCAATCGATTCACACAGTGCTTTTTTTTTTAATTATTAACAATTATTTTTCATTTCTTTGATCAATCAGTTTCTTCATTTAAACGATCATACATACATCGGAGAGAATATTCACCGTAAAGTCGATTGACTTTAATCACTGGTTCGCTACTGCTATGAACTCTCTCGATGAGAGTGGCATACTCGATAATGCATTAATGAACGCGATCGCTTTCGCGTTTCTTGCGTACGAATTGATACCCAGTTTCATCATCATCATCATCATCATCCTCATCATCATCATCATCATCTTCCTCTTTTCTACTTCTCTTTCTTTATTTTCATGTACTTTACTCGGTCTGATTACGTTTCCTCAGCAATAACCGTGATTCTTACCGTCTCAAAATAAGCAGGTATAAGTAGTATAAGCATACATAACACGTGATCTTGATATCAGCGTGTATAATCGTAAATACAAAATAACCTACTTCGTCGATGAATACTTACGATAATATCGTATGATTAAACATATTTCATTTGTTAAACGAAACGAAATGAAATAATTTTTTGTACAAATATCTACGTGGTTTTATCGTATCTTCGAACTCGTTTTCATTATCGTTCGGGTACTATCAGAAATCGTGTAATTAATTGTAAGATCTAGTTACAACGAGTATTCACTTTTTCTTTTAACGCTAACGAAGCTCTTGTCGCGTGTAATCTACTATGTTTGCTTGCTTTCTCAGCTTGTGGCCGTCGCTAAATGCGAGAGTAAGGAAAAAGAGGAGACACACAATGAGAAAGAAAGAAAGAAAATGAGAGAAGTAGAGAAACACGAAAGAGGAGGTGGACGAGAGGAACGAGGAAGAATTGTACATCGAACTCTCGACATAACGGGTAGCAACGATGTAACCAGATCACGACGGGAGCGAGTTTTCGCTTCGATGAGAAAGAAAGAAAAAGAGAAAGAGAAAATAAGCAAATGGACAAAGAGAGAAAATAAAGATAAAGAGAAAGACAATGCATCTCGACACGACGACCGTATTACGATTATTAACAATTACAATTGATTTAGCATTGTTCCATACGCGCGAGCATCGCATTATTCAAATTTATTTAAATCGATGCTAACGCCGAAGGAACCAGAGGGGAGGGCTCGTGTGCTCCATTTAAATCAACGTAAACAGGTATTGGAACTCGTATGAGGGAAAGAGATTGAAGATTGTAATAAAATTTTGAAAGTTTTTAAATGGAATGTTGTTGAGTATTATACTTATCGACATACCAATTAAAGCGATAATTAATTCGTTTAATCTTATGTTGTAATAACTTTAATAAAAATAAAGATGTTTTTTCCATAGATTTTTCAGTAACGAAGATAAATTATTTCTTAATTACAAATATATTATATAAATAGTAATATCAGATCGATTTAAAAAAATAGACAAATAAGTTGAACTTCGATTATTCTATGAATTAATTGACAAACGTAACGAATAGCACTTATTGAAAAAATAAATTTTTATAATGTTTTCTTTTAATCGTTCGAACAATCTGATAAAATAGATTTACATTAAATAAAGATTAGAAATGTGATCATTCTTAAAGCAAATCGATGAAGAATGAAGAGCAACGTCCGATGAATGAGAAAACATTTTCGAAAGGGTGTCGTCGTTCGACCGTTAAGGACCGTTCGGTTTCTCGTAAGGAGAGCTTTATTAATTTGCATATGCATTTTTCAAGGCAACCGTAGTACCTTACGGATGATCAGACTCAAGTCTTTTCTCGAATCCGTATATGGTCGTGGCATGCCGCTACTGTTCACGAGGTATACACACTCTTTGCGACTCTCCTGTCTACTTCTACCTATACACAACACATCTACATATATATATAAATATACATACTGAAATACATCGAAATATACTTTATATCCTTCGTGATATAATCCGCTATGCTCGTGCCCGGTCTCTCTTATAAGGATTCACCGCGAAAACGATGCGAGGCGATGAGCCGAAACATTTTACCTGCTTTCACTTTCATCGTCTTCCTTTACCACCACCACCACCTCCTCCCCCTCCTTCTCTTTGTTCTCCTCTTTCTCATCTTAAACCTTATCCAGCACCTCCTCTTTCTACTTATCGTTTTCATCGTATTCGTTGTATTTCGAACGATGGAAAAGAAGGATCTGCTTTCCATGCTTTTACTTCATGCCGCGTTCGATTCATCTTGCATATCTACATCATCATCATCATCATCGTCGTCGTATCGTATACAATAGTCCGAAAGCAATCGATGCGATTCCAATAACTTTTACTTGCGAAAGCGAGAGTCTCTTACAATTGGTGAAATGATTTTGTTATCTTTTTTTCTCGTACTCTACATGTACCACTTGTAGTTATTCTTTTTTCAATTGCTTTTGATATTCTTCTATGTATTATTTATTTGAGATTAATTTATTACCGTTTGATAGATTAATTGGTAGATTTCGAAGAATATGGTAAGTAGATCAAATATTCCGAACTTTTAAGTAACAATAGGAATTGGCATCAATCAATTAGAATGTTTAGTAAATGTTTGAATTAATTAGGGGCGGTCAGTTAATTCGTAGAATGTTTGGTGAATGTACGAATTAATTATTTCTCTTAAAAGACGATTGCGGTTAACGTAGAGGATACAACGCCAGTAATTTATCGCTACCATTTAAAGCGCCATATAATAATACACCGGTGGTACAACTATTTCTTAAGTTCTCTCTCTCTCTTTCACTCAACAAGCTTTTTTTTGAATAAGAAAGAAAGAAGGTAGATACTGCGGCGAGGTGTAAAAGGCGTCCTGTAGAAGGTATATACACCTATACATATATACACATATATATACATACAAATATACACTGTTTGTTGCTGTTACTGATCACTTAAGGAACCGAAGTTCTCGCGGAAAGTTAGTCGCGATAATATTGTCGGGAAAAGTTATTTGAGCTTTTAGAACTCTCTCTCTCTTTCTTTCTCTCTCTCTTTCGAGACGATCAAGTCAGGACGATATAAAGCAGGTGTCCTTAACGAGCGACGAATCTTTAACAGTGGGAGTATAAACGTAATGAAACTTAATTACACACGTTTTGCAAGGATAGGTTTTAATACAAAGTACTTTATTAGGGCTCTCGTTCTTTTGTCGTTGCTCGTAAACCGAATAGAAATAAATATTTTTTAACAAACGTGACACGTCTCTGTAGTGTATTTTATTACTCGAGAACCTTCTTACGATGCAATTGAAAGGTTTGTATTCAAAGTTTTTTGTTTAATTTTAATGTAAGAAATAAAATAGAAATCCGTGTAGTTTTGTTTAAGCAAAAAATAATTATTCATTTTTTTATTCCAATACTTGTTAACGAATTTAATTGAACGATAATAAAACACATTTATTTATTTCTAAAATATTTATCCAATTTTAATAACATTAGCCACCCAAATTAAATATTTTTTTCTACCAAAATTCTTATCAAATTTAATTTAAAAAAAAACTTCCCCACTTGATAAAAATTAACTCAAAAAATATATCTATTTGAAAATATTTGTTCAATTTATCATAAAATAAGAAAGAAATTCGAGTACTATCGTTACAAAAAAAAAAAGAACACGAAAATACAGAACCTTTCATTGCAATAGTATTTCATGCATTCGACTCATGCAAAAGAGAAAGAAAGAAAGAAAGAAAGAGAAAGAGAGAAGGGAAAGAACACGATTACAAGAGTCGACTCGATGAGTCATTAATGAAGGCTATGGTTGTATAGTGGGTAAGCACGCGCGAGTCCTCGTGCCATGTAATTCGCGTAGGAGAGCTCACGCTTAAAACTCGCTCTCTCGATCATCGATAGCGTTCCTCGACCTATCGACCTTGTCGGTAAAAGTCTATTTCTTCTTTATATAAATCTAGAACACTCTTTGAGAGATAGGATCTCTATACTCTTATATATATTATATACATCGAGATGACGGAAGTAGACGACGCAGCAGATAAACGTAGATATACACACTCTCATAAGACTCGCATTCAAAAAAAAAAAGAAAAAAAAACAAATAGGAAAGAAAAACAGAAATGGAATGAGTAGTACGTAAGCTTGACGTTTATTCTACTATTCGAGCTAATAATTCGATTCACCTGTCGCGTAAGAACGATTTCAAGTTTTCTAAGTGGTAGTAATAGTAGTAGGAGTAGTAGTAGTAGTCGAGTTTACCGCTCGTTGCATATCCAGGTGGCAATCGTTGCGATAAAGTGGATCATGCTCGAGATCGTCGAGAGAGAATCACCGTGAATCTGCTTCTACTTCTACTTCTACTTCTATTTCTATTTCTACTTCTTCGTCTTCGTCTTCGTGTCGTACACTTCGTCTTATTATTTCTAAGTGAGGGGAAAAAGATAGCAATAGACCAACGGTGAATCCCGTCGATGCGAAACACGTCGAGTACTATTCCTGGATCAAGGACTGCTGTACATAGGTGCACTCGCGTAATCGCCCGTATCTCGATCGTGCTAGTCGATGCTCTCGTTTGATGGGCCGCTTCCATTGACTCGATTCAGTCTCACTGAGAATGTTTTACCTTATGTTTTTCTCTTTCTTTCTTTCTTTATTTCTCTCTCTATATTTATTTCTTTTTCCTTCTTATGCTACTCGGTGTGATCAATCCTAGTGATTTTATTGCAAATCTCACGTATAATGTTTTGATAGTTGAATGATTCTTATAATTAGATATGTTAATGAACTTATCTTCCGATGATTAAGAAATAAGTCAATGTGATTTTATATATTCAAATATTAAACTATTTAACATATATTTTTTATTTTATATTTAAATGTATTATTTGTATTTTTATTTATATTTTTTAGAATTGTTAAAATAATAAATATCCCTACATTTAGTAAATTTATAAAATTTCATATTTCATATTAAATACAAATATCTTACAATTATGTTTAAGAAATTTTCTTTTTCTAAGTACCTACATAAGAGGATTGTGAAATGCATAAAATTATATAACATATCCCACGATATCATCTCTTAAAATGATACATTTCAATATAAACATGCCACGCATTTTATTACGTGTATATATATATACCTAATTAATATAAAAATTAGTATTAAAAACCCGAAGGCGAAAGAAAGTTGAAATTTCACATTAAAAGAATAAAACGATTCGCGTTCGCGAAAAGGCAAATTCCTTTAATGCAAATTTTCTCAGTGAACATCGGAACGATTATGCAAATTTTGTCGAAGGTTGTGTGCTGCTGCCAGATTGGTATGAAGAAGCGTATGTAAGTATACTTGCTTGAAGCAGCTTTCCTTAGTAGGTCAATCCACCAACGCGTAATGAGTTCGTTTTAAATGCATTGATCTCTTCTTGGTCGAAGAGAAGAACCGGGTGTATATGTGTACCGTGACACCCAAAAGTTACGAAATTAAATGGCTCCTCATTTTACTTACGACATTGCCGCAAGCAACAACATCTTACCAACGTAAATCAACGTGCTTATCTTATTGCGACAGAATCTGTTAATTAAACGAAGCCAGAGCATTTAGAAGACATCGTATTATGTCAAATTTATCGAGAAATCCTATTTCTCTCTTTTTTTTCAGTCTTTCTCTTATTCACTCTCTCTTTCTCAACATCAACTAAATACAAATAACTGTCCAATTGTGGCTCGAATAAATCCAGTCTTTTAATTTCAACGGATAAGTCATAATTCATTGAGAATTATACAATAACAACAAAATGTAAGCAATTTCTTTTAACAATTGTACAAACGCGATAATTATAAGAAGCAAATGATAATATTCTTTATTAAAACGATAAATCCATATTGTTATTATTCCATTTGATACTACTGATTTGACGATAAGTATTAAAATAATTAATCATTAAAAACGGTACTTTAAAATTGACCTATCACCGAAGGTTTTCGTAAATTGTGTTACAAAACAAAAACGTAGAAATGATTAGAGAACGCATTTCTTATCAAATAAAAAAATAACTCTTCATTAATATGATAAAATAATTTTTATACTATCCAAACATAAATTTTGTAATATTCAAAACACGAAAAGAAAATGTTATTTAAAAGTTTAAAGGAAGCTGTAGGAGTATCGAAAAGAATACTTTCGCCGATCGTGGTACGATCCCCGAAGGCTCACCTTCTTTTTTGAAAGGCGTCTCATCCGAAGGTGAAGAAGAATTTTTCGGTGCCGCGACAAATTGGAAATTACTCTCCCGAGCTCGCGATCATCTCGATTGAGATTAATTGATTTTTTTTTTCAACCGCCTATCTCTCGTCGTCGGTGGATAGGTGGTGCGTGTTGCTCTCACCGTAACACCATCGAACAAGCACTCGTACGTATACTCGTTGTTTGGTTCGCCATTTTCGGTTGAAACGCACGATCGAGATCGTGAGAACCGTGACGGAACGGAACGGTTAAAGTGCCTCAGGGACGAAGAAGATCTTTTCTTTCGTTACGTCACGCTCAAATACCACCGTACACGCCTATATGTATATTTTTGGTTGGTAACTAAGTTTCTTATTCGTATTTTTCACGATAATATATGTCTTTAAAATTACATAACTTTGGTAATATTTAATCAGTTAACTGTGCTAACCCTTTCGTTAAGTGTGTGTACCTACATTGTATTGCCGAATTGAAACGATTACAAGTATACTCGTCAATAACAGAGAAATTGTTAATCGGATCAATAGAAAAGTTGATAGAATTTCGAAAAAAAATTCAGCAAGGTGAATGATCACATCATTAATCATGATACCTAAACGAACTATAAATTACAGCAAAAAAACAGTTTTAATTAAAGAACGTGAATAAGACTGGAAACACAAAATTTGAAAAAAATACTTGTTTCACTTTTGCAAATACACAGAAACTTTCTCCCTAACCAGATATGTTTTATTGAGGATCAAACTAACGATCCAGTTCAGAATACCGAATTTATTTTTGTTTTTCTTTACGTTTTTAATTGGACTGAATCGAAAAATTGCACTCGTTCTATTTCTTTCTTTCATTATTTCTCTCTTTCTACCTGAGTGAAAATAAAAAGCGTCCTCGTATTATCGATCGAACGTATCGTTTCGGTTCGTATCGAAGATCGATACGATAAATATTGGAAGATAATTGAGTCATCGAAACGATCAGATCGTCATTATCGAGATCGTAACTCTGTCCGCAATTTCCGGGTAAGAAGAACGACGCGTTTAAAAAAGCCGAATGAGAGGTGAGGACTCGTGGTGAAAAGGAGAAGAGAATAAACGATCGAAACGAACGATCTTTTGTACCGATCTACAATGATATATACTATATATACGAAGTTTTCTTGCAGTGTCAGAAATGTTAAGTATAAAAAAAATATTTCTTTCGTATTTAATTCAAGAACACGTTATTATTATTGTAAGAAAATTTATTTTTACTTCATTCAAATATATGTTAAAATCGAATATCGATTAACTTTCTTAATCGGATATGACCTATTAAAAAAAAAAAAAATACGAAATGAAATATAAATAACAAATAGTGATATACCGAATAAAAATTGAAAAAAACAAAAAAGAAAAAACAATTAACAAAAATTTGAAGACATACTGTTTAACTCAAATACCGATATGTACCGATCCTATTTAATAGAACTTTGCAATATTTGTAATGGCACGCGTAGCAGGGAGGCTGATCGTAACTCATAGCTCAAGATTATTAAAATTAATACGAGCAAGAGGTAGTAAGGAGTACGTGAGAGAAAGAAAAGGAACAGAGTGAGAGAACTCGTGCGACCAGATAACGATGGGTTTTCCTTGTAATATGGCCTCTAACGACACTCGAGAAACGTTTACCTTCATCCATCACGTTTAAATGCCTACGCGCCCTCGGCGCTACAACGGCGACAACCATGTCGATAAATCGACTAGGATTAGATAAGCAATATTTATGTTCTTTAAATATTCGTGTAATATCGATCACGAAATTCTAATATATAGATAAATTGTTCAGATAATTTCGTTCATTATATCATAACAACAACAAAATAAATATAATAAAATATATAAATTTTAATGTAGTAATTCTAAAGAAAGGAATACTCGTTTGCTAGTAAATAATTTATTTAAATAATAAAAACCAGTAACTCGTGCCGATAAGGACATTTCATCCTAGGCATGATTGAACACTGGAGGGACTTTAAATTTTTTGACTCACTCGTTACCAATGTTATATAACATAGATGTGACATTTTATTAGAATAAAATGTCATATGTATGATATATGAACAGTTGGCATTAGAAGTTCTGCGGTGGCTCCAAAACACTCCTACTTCGTAGAAAATCGTCCAGCTGTATCCCTCGTTCAGCAGGTCCATCGGAGAATTCCTTGATGTACTTTCCTTGCACACACTCACTCGCGTAACTTTAATACGCGGTAAACGATTATAAGTCGCGATACCGAAACTTTTCTTATACAGCGAACAACACTGACTCTACATATGCGTATGATTTGAATTTAATTTACGCCCGCCCGATCACTGACTCTACTTCTCGATAAAAATTATACTTTTAATTACTCGAAAAACACTGACTCTATAAACTAATTCAAAGACTGTATTGCACGCAGTCAAATGCAAGAACAAAAATTTCACTCCAGTTACTTCACATGGACCATTCGTTCTAAACCACCGACCCGTAGTAATACAATTGCTTCGAGCACGATTGTAATCTGAAACAGAAATAAAAAACAGTACTATTAATATCATTAATATTACAGAAAACCATTAAGATTTTTGAGGAATTATTTAATACAAAAATATACTCACTTTGATGAATGTACGATGGGTCTCCTACCCTTAGGATGACGATGAGCACACGTTTAAACCGAATAAAAGAAACTTGAGAGTTACTTAACCGAGCAAACGAAACTTTAACATGCGACGATCAACACTGACTTTACTCTCCGATTCTTTTGTATTTTATTTTAACGATACAACACACGAGTAAGTCATTGCCTACACGCACGATTGCAATGATTTTCTGAAACAGAAAAAGAAAAAGAACAATTAATATTATCATCGTAATAGAAACCCATTGATAGGAAAATAAACTAACTTTTAATCTTGATGGATGATTGCAGGATGGGTATCCTACCCTTAGGATGACGATTTATAAAATAAAATTAAATAAAAAGTCTGAAAAGCTGAAACATACTAAAGATTATATTATAATATTTCCTGTAAATCATTTCTGAAGGCAAGGCACACATTAAAACCATTGAATATTTTTGGTAAAATATTCAATGGAAAATATAAAGAAATAATTAAATAATCAATAAGAATTGAAATAATTAAAAGTTAAAGTTATTAAATATTTATAAAATTTATCAAAGTATGCAACTATTTGCTTGCTAAATTACACATACCAGGTATGTAATCTTAGTAAAAATATTATTTAAAAATCTTTAAAGTTGTTTAAATAAAACAGTAATTGTATCCGCAAATTCAATAAAGAGTAACATAAAAAATAAACCAGTTTTTAAACCATTCTATGAAATGAAAAACTTTTAAAACTATTAAAATCAAAACGATAACGTTAGAAATAAAATTATTAAATAATTTAATACGCCTCATTTTCGTTTATGTTGTCTCGTCGAAGGATACAAGACGAATACGAGGTACATTACTACGTAACCTTGGTAGAGGAGACCTTGTAGTGTCGAACGCTCGGCTATTATACCTATGTTATCAGCTGTTTACGTGTTGTCATCGAATCGAGAAATACTAATCGCATAATCGCAGAACTTCTAATGCCAATTGTTCGAGTTTCATTTTTTATTTTATTTTTATGGTAACAATTGATAACGAATGAGTGAAAAAATTGAAAGTTCCTCCAATACCCAATCATGCCGAGGATGAAAGGTCCAAATCGGTTCGAGCTACTGGTTGTAATTTTTACAACAAAATTTATTAACGAGCACGTGAGTTTATTCCAAAAAAAGGATTATTCTTTTTTTGGAATGGCTCATAAAACTGTATATTTCATTGTATGTATGTTTTATTAGTTCAGAATAGGTCTTCTTGTCTTATTTGTTAAATTTATTTAATTAATAACGCAATTAATAAATGCATTTTTTTCTTATTATGTTTATTGTTGGATAGTTAGTAGTTGTAAAATTGAACATTAATTTACTGAAGCAAAATGATTGATAGCTTTAAGTACTTATATGTAACGTTACGGTACTGATACAACACACATTGCTGAATATATCCGGAATACCAGAAATGAGGATTTAAGCGTAAGTCCATTCGGATGACATTAAGGATCCTCCGACTCCCCGTGTTTTCCGTGCTAGTTCAGAGCCGTTAACTTCGTATGTAAATAAACGTTTGCTTAAAGGTAGTAGTAAGAACGTTGGTTGCTTGTGCATTATCATACACGGACATCGTGCACCACCACCTCCTCCACCTTCCCCATCTTCTACTACCACTACCATCAACTTCTTCCTCCTCTTTCACCTTCTATACTACTACCACACAACTTCCTTAATGTAAAAGCAACATTGAATTTCCCAACTTTCGTCGAGAACATTGGTAGTGTAACTTAAAGTCGTACTGTTTTTCGCACCTGCAAAGCACGATGCAGAAGAAGCGGGAGCGTGTCCCTTCCCACGTAAAAGCAGTAAACATTAATTGAAATGTCATTCCGACTGGCGACATTTTCTTCGTGGCATTCACAAGCACTTCTCGTTCGAAATCCCATCGTTTTATTCTTCTTTTTATTCTTTATCTTCTTATTTCATCTTTTCTATATATACCTTTTCATACTCTTGGTCCAGTGATGATAGTGCACGCCCGTGTATACAGTACTTCCTGGTGTGTGTGTGTATGTGTACACCTTATTAAACTGAAAATTAACATAGCGTCTAAGTGCGATATGGTCTAAAGACCGTTCGTGGTTCGAGGACCTAGCTAGAAAAGGTGAGATAGAAATAAAGAAAGAAAGAAAGAGAAAGAGAGAGAGAGAAAAGGAAGGAGAAGAATCGTGCATCGCCAGAGGGAAATTTATCACCATAGAAGCAATTAATGAGATTTTTCTTAAGAGAAGCTCTGCACGGACCCGCGGACTCACGAGTTCGCTCTCGCTACCCTCCTCCTCCTCTTCTTCCTCTTTCCTCTTCACTTCTCTTCGTGTTGGTCACGTCTCTTTCCTGCTAGAGAGTCTTAAACGGCAAGCACAGGTCTAAGCTTAGTCGCGATAGTCCGTGTTAAACGGTCGACACGTATCGTGTCGTTCGGGAGATATTACCGTTTGCGAATCGAATCCTTTTATTTTTTATTTATTTTTATTTTTAAACAAAAAGTTCCTAGTTGAATTTAATTTTTTTCGAAACGTTAAGCTTTGAAATTAGGTAAACCGGTATATTCTACTAGAAATTATTTTAAAATTTGGTGAAATAAATTTTTTATGTTCAATCAAAAATTACTAATTGCATTTATTTTTATTTATTTTGATAAGACAATTGTATATGTTACTTGTTTCAATTTAATAGTTATTACTTCATATAAAGTATGAATCAGTAGAGTGTGAAAGCATTAACGTATAGCGTACTTTTCTCAAACCTAATTCATCCTATTAAAAATTTAATTTACTTGTTTAGTTAATCTCGGATTAGTATTAAAATTAATTAGTGACTTTTTGCTGGACACAGATAAAATATTAAATAATATCCATTTTTAGCAATTGTCATTTACTATATGTAGGGTATACATAAATTTAGAAACAATTGCAGATAAACATATATTTATTTATTTATAATTAATTTCTCGATAATTTATTAATTAATAATTATTAATTTAAGTAGAATTAAATATGGAATTAAATAGTCTTATTTTAAAAAGAAATTTATTAATTTTCAATTCGAATAATTAAAAAACTTCATTAAAAGATAACATCGAACGTTTCATCTTTCTCATTTCCTTGTTCTTTGAAATCTGTCATCTCCTGAAAATTCTTCATCGAACACACTAATCCATCTTTCTTATTTCTTCTTGTTTTCTCGAAGAAGAAGAAGAAGATTTCGTTCGTCTTCTCTTTGACGGAATATATCAGAACGATCTAAGATACACTATACTCAGCTCGCTACGTTTTCGTATCGCGCGTTAACCTTTCTACGTCATTTATGAGAGTCGTGACCAGTGGAGAGAGGACACGGCGATCTCAGGAATCCTTTATCCGTATCTGAACGCGGTTAAACGTAGTACACGGAAGGGAAAAGGACGCTTAGGAATCGTTAAAATTCCCCGTTTCGTGCCTTTTCTCTTACCTTATCGTTTTATCGCTTCAACATGTAAGAAGTAGTATAAGAAGGAAGGGCGGACAAGAAAAAAAGGATGAGGAGGAAGAGGAGGAAAAGGAAGAGGATGAAAAAATGATCGAGAACTACCCTTTTACTCTCTTACACCTAACATTACTTACACATATGCACAAGAATATTATACACACACACATTTACATAAACATACGATTGTATGTGTGCAGCTTTTTACATAGATAGAAATCGTGTCTTGGTACGCAATATACAATCTTTCTCTCTTCTTCTTTTTTATTTTTCATTTTGTTCCCCCTTTTTTTCGTTTCAAGCTGCCGAGAGAGCGAGTTTGACGTTAATTGGCTGTAATTACGGGGCGAACCGCTTAATTAGGTGAACCGGCTTCGGCAGAGGCGCCAATTCCGAAATTTATCGATGCGCTCGACGGACTTTGCGCGGTACGATCATCGAGATCATAGAGGGAGGAAACGAGAAACAACAAAATGAAAGAATGAGAAGGTGGGTAGGTAAAGTGATGAAGGAGGAGAAGAATAATGGAAGAAAGAAAGAAAGAGCGAAGAAAAGGGTGAGAAGGGAGAGTGTGGAGAGTTTCTATCGTATCTCGCGATCTTAGGTAAAAAGAAAGAGCGGCGTTTTAGAAGTACTTTCTCTCTCTCTCTCTCTCTCTCTCTCTCTCTTGTTCTCATGCACACACACACACACACACACACATATATATATATATATATACAACACAATCTTAGTTCTCTTGAACTCTTTCTTTCTCGTGTTAGCACCGTTGGCGTTAATTAAGCGACGCCAGAGATGCTAGAGGGCGTACAATTTTCAGACTAACCACCGACACCTTCATTCTTTGCCACCTTCCATTGGCAAAAGAACGCATCCTGCGATCCAAGCGATTTTTGCGAGCCTAGAGTCGAGTTTTTTTCAATGGTGACGTGAAACCGCCGCCGCCAGTAGCCACAGAGTCCTATCTACCGACTGGGATCGGAAGTTTTCTTCGTGAAAGAGGTAAAGAAGGGAGGATAAAAGGAAGGGAGATTGGTTAGAGTGAGAAAGAGGATGGTGTAGTAAAAGGGAGGAAAATAGAGAGATACTTTAAAGGTATCTGCGTGTGTTGGCGCGAAACTCAAGCCATCGGGCTAGTCCCTGTGCTTTGCTTCAAGGGAGCCCTTGTAACGGAGATAGCCGTATCGGGTTGGATTGATCGCAAGCAACACGCCGCGTGTCCATGCTATCGGCACCCACTACCGGTTACGTTGTTCATGCTACTTATGTAGTACAACCAGCCCGAGAGGGTTTTACCCATCGTCTTCCCCACCCTTTTTCTCGTATTATTTGTTCATCTCCTATGAATGAGTAAAATAGTCATATTAATTTTTCCTTAATCATATCTGTACTATATCAGTATCCACTATTGATTATATTGTCAAAAAGTTGTGATATCATCTATTTGAATTTGTTATATCTTATCTCATTATTTTTACAACTAGCTTTTATACCAAAAGTTAACTTGGGTTGACACATTGATTATTCAGTTAACAAATTTCTAGTATTGATTAAAATTAGATAGTTTAATCTTAACAAGTGTCTATCTTACATTTAAACGATCTTTTATATCTTATCTCTTATCTCAATCGATAACGCGGAAAGCAAAGATTGTCGAGATCCATCGATCGCTCGTTAGTCTTCCTATCGTGACATTCAAAGCTGCTACGAAGCTTCTTCGACCATTCAACCAATAACAGTCTCTCTCTTCTTAGACCAACAGTCACATAGACAGCTTTGAAGGAGAAAAAGCGAGAACCCTCTTGGGTTCTCTTGGATAGATCGCGAGACGTACTTCTGATGGTTGTTGTTGCATCCTCTTCTTCTTCATCTTCTTCGTTTACTCTCGTGAACTCAAATGGTCTGAAACCTAGAGACAGATACCGGCTAAATGTCACTGAGAGGTTTGCTTAATCGAAGGATTGGTTCACACGACTCATCTCGTTCCCGATTCTTCGGCCAGTTAACTGGTCTACGATCGATTATCCTCACGCGATCACCATCTACCAATCCTTTTACCATCATTTCTATCCGATCGTTTTAAATAAGATACAATATTGCTGAGTTAGATGTTAAAATAATTTTTTTTAAGTATATATTGGATTGGAAAGAAATATCCGCGGAATTTGCCAATAGATAGTGCTAGCGTCGATATCTCGGTTTGTATGATTTGTATCGGGTTATACTATACGCCGTTTAAAAGATGACATCGGCCAATCGTCGAAAATGTTGATAAAGTCATGGAATTAATTGAGGTAGACACTCGATCGATAGCTTAGGAACTAAATACCACTCATACAACCGTTTTGAACCATTTGAGTAAGGCTGGATACAAAAAAAAGCTGGATGTTTGGGTGCCACACGACTTAACGCAAAAAAACCTTTTKRATCGAATCAATGCATGCGATACACTGCTGAATCGCAATAAAATCGACCCATTTCTGAAGCGGATAGTGACTGGTCATGAAAAGTGGATCACATACGACAATGTAAAGCGTAAAAGATCGTGGACGAAGGCCGGCGAAGCATCCCAAACGGCGGCCAAGCCCGGATTGACGGCCAAGAAGGTTTTACTATGTGTTTGGTGGGATTGGAAGGGAATCATCTACTATGAACTGCTGCCCTATGGCACACTCAATTCGGACATATACTGTCAACAACTGACCAGATTGAAGCAGGCGCTTGACCAGAAACTGCCAAAATTGGTGAATAGAAAGGGTGTTGTGTTCCATCAGGACAACGCTAGACCGCACACATCTTTGACGACCCGGCAGAGACTTCGGGAGCTTGGATGGGAGGTTATATCGCACCAGCCGTATAGTCCGGACCTGGCACCAAGTGATTACTACCTTTTCCGGTTCATGCAAAATGCTCTTGGCAGTACTAAGCTGCCCTCAAAAGAGGCTTGTGAAAATTGGTTATCTCACTTTTTTGCAAATAGGGATGAGGGCTTCTATGAGAGAGGCATAATGAAATTACCTTCAAAATGGCAACAAGTTATCGAACAAAACGGCGCATATTTGACCTAAATCGGTTTATTCATTCTTTGTAAATTTAAATTTGAAATAAAAGTAAATTTCCGCGGATACTTTCTTTCCAATCCAATATATATAATTTCTTTTTATATTCTACAACGAATATATGTATATCGAAATTTATAGAATGTAGTTTGATCATTCATTCGAGATTTCCCATAAAGCGTGAATTTCCCACGCGTACTAACGCACGATAATCGTGGTTAAATCTTATGGTCCTCTATTCGCTACATTTTCCATTATCGTGTGATCAAGCATCTTTCTTTATTTATTTTATTATATTATATTCTTTATTTCTCTCTTTCTCATTCTTTCTTTCTTTCTTCACGAAAGAGAAATAAAAGTAAGAGAAACAGAGAAATCATGTCCACGAAAGAGACGAAACCGGTACGCGTCGTGTAAAATGTCAGGACGTCATTCGTTTTGACGCTTACAAGACGAGCATACAAGGAGCATTTCACGGGGTCGTCGTTCGACGAGAAGAGAACACGAAAGACGATCGTAACAGCTGATCGCGTTGACCGTAAGGGCGAGTCACCACTAATTCCTACGTACATGCATGTGATTAATTCCTTTTATAGTTTATCCTTTACTTTTCAATAAACAAAACAAAATAAGAAACTAGTCAAAATTATGTCTATATTTTTTTTGTACTTTACATTAAAGGATCTAGTAAAAAACGAGTCATTCTGAAATTTGAGACAATACAATGAAACGTTAATAACATTGTATCTTTTGTTATATTCACTAATTTAAAAGAACAGAAGGATTAAACAGACACTAAGATCCATCTTTTCTATTGTAAACGAAAAATAAGCGATCTCTCTTTCTCATTTCTTACTGAAAGATCTGCAACATCATGGTTCTTCGAAGAAGGAAGATACTGAACTTGGGATTTTTATCGATAAGATGGCACGAAATGGGCCGAGGAAAGGCATCTAGAAATAGAAAGCGTCTCGAGTTCTCGACCTACCGGCATTGTTCCCGTTCGTTTAGTTTCTTCATACGTATATATATATATATATATGTATATAAAAGCATATAAATATATATATATATATATATATATAGTTAAGTATAGAAAAGATCGAACGAGTTGTTACAATTTATTAAATGATCGCGTTGAACGGTCAAGGACCTTTTCGTTCTTCTCGGGTCTCCTCTCTCAGGGCCGTGAAAGTTTCTCGAGAATAAGGAGAAGAGTGCATCATGAGAAAAGCAAAGAACGAACGGAACAAGTACGAAGCTTACTTACTTACTTGCTTGCTTGCTTACTTACTCGCTTCGTGATCGTCGTTACCGATACGCTTATATCGGATCTTCGAAGGCTACCGAATGGATCCTACCGATAATAGAGACCTAGGGAATCCACTACGACGTCGTCGATTCAATCTGATTTGGATCGATTCCATTTAACGAGGGAAAGATCCGAACTCTCTGGTCCTTAGGTTTAATCAATTTTTAGATCTTTCGAAGAATTGCTATATGAAACATAATACGAGTTGTTCATTTCCCAAATTGATTAATTTCACACACAAAAAAATAATTAATAGAGAAAATTGTGATCAAATTATTTATATGTTTGTCTAGTTTATTATTAAAGGGTTAAACAAATAATGGGATTAATATTGTGTTGTAAAAAGTACCTGTCTAAATTAATTAGAAATTAAATGATAAAAGGGGTTAATTTTAAATCCTATGAATTATATTTTGACATAAATAATTTTAATAATTATATCATCGATGTACTTACGAAACAAATTTTCTTTAATTATTATCTAACTTATTTACAAAATAAATTCATCGTTTAACAAGTTAAAAATGTTGTTTCCAATGTTCTATAAAATTGATCGGAAAATGGAATAGAGTAAGGTTAGAATAGCACATGGACCTTAGGAATAACATTGTCCGGTCGATCTCACGATCTCCCCAACCGATTGTCGAGACACGATCGACCTTGGTAAAAGGCAGGTATAACGCGAGGAGAGTCGAAGCAGTTAGGAATCCCGTAATCCGCGGCATCTTCGACGTCGAAAGGCCTCCTTCAAGTGTGTATAGTAGTCTTCGGGGGTGGTGTGTTATCCCTGAATCTTCCAATCCTTCGAGATGCAGGCAGGCGCTAACAAACCTTAACGCGAAAAAGGAAGCTTCTTCTTCTCGAAATCAGGATTATTTCTTAGTTGGTAGTTTCACGACTAAATGCTGAGAAAATAACAACTCTCTTTCGCACTCGATAACAACATTTTCTTACACTTTTTAAATTTCAAATATAAAAGATAATTGAATTATCGCGAATGGATTGGTTGACCTTGATGAACTTTTAATTCTCATCATCGAACGTACTGAACGATTTCTCAATTTTAATATTCAATTACATATTCAATCAATGTCTAGCTGTATATATCATAACTTTCTCTTATAATTTCTATTTCATAAAGCTGATCGATTTGCTTTCGGAATTGTTCAATATCGCACACCCGTTAGATTAGTTAATGTAAGATCTGTTAGCAACTCGTGTTATCTTCTTCTTCCAAGAGCAATTTAAACAACTTCGAAGCGTTTCCTTTTTCCATCTTCCGGCTTTAATTTACCTTCTCTTTCTCTCTCTCTCTCTCTCTCTCTCTCTCTCTGTGTTTTATGTAGGAGAGACCTTTATCGTTATCATTATCGTCACTCGTCGTCTCCTTTATTAGAGTCATCACGGTCATTACCTTGCACACGTTCAATTGTTTCCACGCAATTTTCATCGCTCCCGGTATGCGTTATTCCGTTCGAGAAGGAGAATCGTATGCAGGGAAAGCTATTTGTATTGTGACAAGCGATTTGTCTACCGACGACCACCGCTATTCGTTATTATTTCCGTGATAAATAGACTATACTTTGCTATTCTTGGACTTTCTAGGTGGGCTCTGTATAAAGGATGCGATCACATTATGATGATGTAGTAAGTAAGTGTATATACACACATATATATATATATATATATACATTATTTAATATAGAATGACCGGGCATTTCGTACGTAGCTGTAATAAATTCACCAAATATTCGAAAAATCGTCTAAAGTTCAAAGGGTTAATATTAGCTCCTACCATACTATTTATCCAATTATTCTATGTAATATAAATAATATTCTACAATAATTCCAAAAAATTGAACTCCTTCCTAAATTATTGAAACAAAAAATATTAAAAATAAAGAATACACAACAATTGCAGTAATTTTCAAAGTCGAGAAGGTAAGATCAAAGGGTTAGATTTTCTTTTGGTATGATCTTTAAGGGAAGAAGTTCGTCGAATTGGAAACAAAAGGTGCGTACCCACGGATAGGTGGTACCGCATGTGAGCACACGCATGCTAGCACACGCATGTCAATGCACCGGCAATTAAACCTTGTTTGGGTTAGATCGCCGACTAGTTTTGTTCTTTAGGTTCTTTCCAATCCTCTTACGTCTCTTAACCTCTCACCACCCTCGCTCGTGCAACAAGGCTCCTTCAGATTGCAGCCTGTTGCTGAAGGAGAGATCCGTTGCCAGAACGCGAAAGTACTCGCAGAAGCGCCGCGCTGATTTATTTCTGTTCGGTGTAAGAGCCAGCTAAACCAAACCTTTCGTCGTTCCTTTTTCACCAAGGATTTGTACTTACTTTGCGAGAGAAATGCCGACGGTTGTTTCTCTTTCCTTCTTCTACTTCTTCTCTCTCATTCTTTCTTCGTGATCTTTGTTTTCCTTGCAAACTGGACAACGACCACGTTTGTTCAGAAAGAGAAGGAGGAGGAGGACAGTAAACTGGAGCAGCTTTTTACAAGACACGAGGAAAGTTGAGAAGACCTTTTACGTACTCGCCAATCCGCTTTACTCTTTTATCGAGAAAGAGAACAAATTTTTCTCTCCTAACTGTATATGTTTACGGGCAATCTATAAAATGTTCGGTCATTCTACTAATTTCTCAAAGGATTTCGGTTGATCTATAAGTTATGCTTCAATTGGTTGTGTTTAGAAGACGGAATGAGAAGTGTGGACCAGGTAGTTTTTACATTTCCATACTTGTGTAAAATTCAACTAGAAATATAGTTCATAGTTAAATAATATATTTGAATTTGAAGACAATATGAACTTTCACCAGCGGATCCTATGAATTATAATAGAAATATTGTTTTACCCTTTTATTTTTATTATGAACAACCATGAATAAATTGTTAAAATATTAAGTATCTTTATATTCATAAACCATAAAAAAAAAATGTGGAATTCGTTGATCATACGTATGAACTCGTGTTGAAATGTTCATCGTGTCTTTTGAATGATCAGAAGAATGGATAAAAGAGAATAAAGAAGGAAGTAGGGAAAAAAGGACCAATCGGAGACACGGAGAAATGGCTATCGGTTTGCAACATCGTTTCGAGAATAGGATTCCACGCTTTCTCAGCCTCATCTTCGGTCTCTCACAAGCGTGACTATTACCTTGGCCTTTCTCACAGTCCTAGATGCCGACGTCCACGTCGATTCGTTCTACGTGTCGATGCCGAGAGGCGTCGCCGACATCCTGAGACGTGTATCCACCACCAAACTCTCCCTCTATACGACACGATAAAACGTATAAACGAATGAACATGAAAATAAAGAAAAAGATTAAAAAAAAAAAGACTATTTATAACACGCTTTTCTACTTACTATTATTTACTCCGTGTAATAACTCGACGAACAAGTGTCGCGTTTGATCAAAGCTCTTTCTCATTATTCTCGATTACTCGCTTCGGGCTAAGCTTCAAAGTTTATAGCCATATCTTTTAAATGGTTGCTTTCTTTGTTTTTCATAATACTAATCGATTGATTGGTTTGTTATACTCCATAGGTTCCTCCTAGATTCTTCTATTCGTTATTTTCAACTTAACTAAAATCTAGAATTTTTCTTTTAAATATATTCTCATATTTAGATTTAATAATAAACTACTTTATATTATTATTAAGATATATAATAATAAAAAAATATAATTTATATAATATAATTAATAATTATTAAATTATATGCTATATATTCTAGAGTTAGAACATACATGTTTTTGTTACGTGGATTTTTAGGGATTTTAATTTATAAAAATATTTATATATATGCGGTATTAGTTTTTTTTTTTGTTCAGTTATATTTATACATGTTTGAAATATTAATGTATTGTAAATTTAACATTTTAAGGGATGTTGCAAAATTCATTCAATCTAATCCGATACTCGTAAATTACAAAATACACTAAAATTATCTAGAATATTAAATTCACTTTTAAAAATAATTACCAAACATTTCATTTGACAATGTTTCACAAATTAAAATTCTAATTAATAGATTTAGAATATTTATATCAAATCATTTAGAAAATTCGAGATAGTAATCGTCTGGTAAGATGAGATCCTAATAATTTTACAGCTCAAGCAACGAGTAATTACGTCTCCTTTTATTTCGAAGAGTCAAACAAGGAAACGATTGCGCAATCATGTCGGTCTATCGTAGATTCTTGAACGCCATTTAGTCGACGAATGACGTAGTGACGTATCAAGAGCGTGACTGACGATGAGTGGAAATAGTTGTTTCTCTCGGTAGCAAGCAGACAAGTCATGCTCCCTAATTAATGTGCTCGAATAAGATCACCACACATAATCATGAGATATTCTACAGTCTTTCCTCCTCGTGTCGCTTCTTTTTCTTACGAAATTTTTTTTTTACACGAATATACAAACGAACACGTACAACCTTGACATTCGATTATCTATAAAATCAAATCGTATAATAATACATCAACGTACGTTCATTATCTCATTAATCGAAGATCGTTGAATACTTTTATGATCAAAAAAAAAAAAAAAAGAATAAAAGAAAATACGTATAAAGGTTTTTTATTTACTTTTTTCTTTTATTACTATTTCGTATTTATTTGATACGCATTACATTTATTGGATATTTGTTTATTATTTCTTTATTTTATTTTTCCTTTCAAATGTTAAATCATCATATTAATTTTGATTTGTAAAAAAGACATGTAGAATACCTTATGTAAATATAGAAAAGCTAGTAATACTACTTCAATTTAATTTGATCTATACACTTTATAAATATTGAATGTTTTTTTTTCTTTCTTTTTTTTCGAACACCCTATATATGTATAACATAAGATTATAAAATATGAGAAATATGTCAGACATAATTTGTTAACGGGTTAAGAAAAGGAACGTTCAACGTTTTTTGCTTCTCCTTTCGAAAATAATATAATAATGATTTGATTCGACCGTTTTCATCTTCTCTTTTTTTTTCCTTTCTTGTTTTTTTTCTTCTTCTTCTTCTTCTTCTTCTTCTTCTTTATAGCAGCATCGTTACCTCAAGAGAAGCATTAATGATATCAAGTTATTTTTTGTACCGGTAGTGGGATAATCGTTACGCGGAGATTCCATGGTCACGAAGCATCGTGATCTAGATTTTTTGCTCGATCTGATTTACCATACACAGTGATGATCCTTTGAGATATCCGGGTGAGAGAAAAAAATCACTTTAATCAAAAAATCGTTTATTCGTGTACAGGTATAAAAGTATATGAGTATGATAAAAGAGTTCATTAGCGATAATAAAATTTGGATATAATTTTAAATATTATCGTCATTATTATTATTATTATTATTATTATTATTATTATTATTATTATTATTATTATTATTATTATTATTATTATTATTATTATCATTATTATCATGTTGTTTCTTCATATTCTTTCGAATGATCTTTTATTTCTAACTTCAGGTCGAATCATGTTATTATTTATTGTTCTATTTCGTAAGAAACTGTGTTGAACTATCCTGCATGTTGTAAGAATTACAGTGCATTCTTGTAGAATCAAAGTTACGAGTTGCATGATTGTTTTGTTATACCGGTTGCAACTACGATAAGCGAGTTTATTATTTTTTTATCATTGATTTCCATATTTTTTCAATTAACGGTAAACAATCTATAATATTATATCATAAAATTTATTCGTTTGAATATAATTAAAAAAAAGATTTCTTACAATATGAAATTATTAACTTGTTACGATCATTTATTAAAATATCATCGAAAAATAAACTCTCTATGAGTTTTGCTCCGGATGACTTTAAGAAGACGTAGATAGAAAAAAAAATAAATAAAATGAGTAGTTGGGAATTGCAGAAGCCTTGAACCTCGTCCTCGGCACTACACAATGGACTTCGGAGTTTGCAAGAGTATGAGAGATAGAGAAAGAAATAAAGAAAGAAAGAAATAAAGATAGAAAGAGAGTGAGTGAGAGAAAGAGAGAGAGAGAGAGAGAGAGAGAGAGTAAAAGGCTGCACTCGATCGATCTTCTTCGACAAGATCGATTACGAGCGAGGGAGCAGGTAGGCCATTTATTATTAAATCACCCATTCCACCGTGCTCGTTCTCGCAGCCCGAATAATCCACCTAGCGAGATTATTGATTCACGTCAATGTCAAAAGTGCCGATCGAGGGATTCGACGCCCTCGAAAAACCGGTATACATTGCACTCTACACACACACACATATATATAAAAAGAGTGTAAGAGAGAGAGAGAAAGAAAAAGATCGCAAAGGATCCAACGAACGATCCATCGATCTCAACGATCGATCCTCAAATTTCGTTTACGTTTTAATGAGAAGCTGTAGTTCGAATAAGAATAAGAAGAAAATGAAAATGAAAATAAATAAAAGACGATGGGTAGAAGCGTCACGCGTGCTACGAGTTTATGTGAGCACACCGTGTAATTACATTGTTCGTCCGGTAATTAGTAATTACGTATTAATGGACGAGATATACTGGTAGATGTTATGGTTTCTCTTTCTATCATATAAAAGGAGAAATCTCGTGTTATAATCGTCATTAAAAATAAGATCGAATAAGTAGGTAATTAGATTTGATTATTAATCATACCATTTGTTTACAATAAAATGTTATGCAAACCTAGATAAATTATTAATGGCAAATTTTATAATTATAATTATAGTGATCTTTTTTTTAATTTAAGTATTATAATTTTTATTTTGTAATATTGATCATATAATTAATGATGCACATACGTATGTTAAAAAAGATGCATTTGCTATCATAAGCTTATTTTTTTTCTTTTAGAATATCATTGATTTTTTTTTTGCAACATTCTTCGCGAAGGAAAAATAAATTAAATTATAATCGTAGTTATTTCATTAATGATATGAATAAATTTAAATACTATACATATGAATAATATGCATAAAAATATTCAATGATAATAATTTTATAATTTATTATTTTCTTTTAAGAATATAATAGGCTTTAAAAATTTTTTTCATTAATAAAATTCATTAAGAAAATTTACGATAAATGTAAATATCATATATTAAAGAAGATCGATGAAATTTAGAAAGAAACGATTCTTCCTGTTTGCCGTTTGACTGAACTCAACTTTGAATCCCCACGGTTCTTCGAATGCTTCAGGCTTTCTATACTTACATATATATATATATATATATATATATATATACATACATGAGTTCTTTGCTTTATTCTCGAGGAACTACGGGTATTACAGATTTTCGAAATTACGCTCACGCGATGCCGTGAACGTGAACGTAACGTTCATATACGTATATACACGCGTATATACGTGTGTGTTGTAGCCTCTGAACTCTGACGTTTCATACCGTTCTTACATACTTTCGTATATAATGCATATATAGGTATGTCTTTCATTCGTGTATATCTTTTCTCGGGAATACAACATGAGATACTTTTCAGTGAATTTAAATCGATACTCTTTTTTATTTTATTTTATTTTATTTTTTTCCTTCAAAAGTCCGAGAGTAACGTTCCTCTCAATTTTCACGCTAGTCGCTTTACGTTGTACTTAAGCAAGAAGTATTTATAATCTTCATCCGTCTCTCGAGGTCGAAGCAATCATCCTGAATATATATATGCGTATTTATGTATTACATTTATATACATATATAGGGTGCTTACCTGTGGTTTTTCCAGAAACAAACGTTGGAAACATATTTCATTTGAGTGAATGAGAATTTCCGTCTAATGAATAACGAAGTCACTGAACGTGATAATAATAGATAATAATAATACTATATTATCTGTAAGATCATTAGTATTATTTCCAATACGTTAAATGTCATTAATATTTTCTTTAAGATATTTTATTTAAGAAAAAAATGAAGAAAAAGAAAGATGGAAATAAATATAACTTGATATTGGGAATAAATGAGCATTGATATACGAAGTGTCAATTCAAATTTTGTAGATATACAATATATATACATCTTTGATTGAACGATGAAAGAAAAAATTGACTTTAACTCATAGTCCAGCAGAGAGGTATATATCCTACTCTTATTTTTATTCGTGACGCAACTAAGTACGTCAGTTTCTAGGAGTAAGTAGGGAAGATGGTAAAGGCCACGATGAATAATTATCGTCTCACGGTAAACCGAGAGAGTAAGGCGAGATTTTTAATGCGAACTTCAAACGAGTTAGAGAGAGCCTCTTGATCGATCTTTCTGTTCGATCGTTATGATCTACGAGATGTATTTAAATATATCTTTTATTAAAATATTAATATATATATTTGTATTTATAAATTATGTTAAGACCAAATGATAATTAATTTTTCTTATTTTTTTTTGAACTACTAGTACAATTAGCATGACACAAAATTTTTTTATTTATCTATTAATGATTTTTATTTTTTTTTTATTATTATAGAATTTATCATTTCATTTTTTTTTTTTTAAATTTAGATATACTTTACTCATATCGATAATTATTTAATAAGCATTTTTCTCTGAATGAATTATACGTTAGACGTAATACCTGCCTTCGTCTTTGATCTTTTTCTTTTCTTTTTTTTTTTATCTCGTATTTCATGCAACGTTAATATATTGATAGATCAAAAGTACTTCATCGATAATTCATCCTTTGAGTATATTTTCGTTCTTTGTTAAATATCTTACAAATTAAATAACCTTGATCTTCTACCTTGGTTGGTCGAATCTAATAAAAGAAAGAAAGAAAGAAAAAAACAAAACAAAAACAAAACAAAAACATAGGCAATGTAAATAAATAAAACGAAACGGAAGAAGAAAAAAAGAAAAGTAAAGAAAAGAATTCTCTCGATGGTAAATTCAAGGTCGTATTAACGATTCGCGCTACCGACTCGTACAACTAATTTGCATAATTTTGGGTCAGGTGTAGGGGCCTCGTTCGTGCGATCCTATCAGAAAGAAACCGCGTAAGAGTCTCGACAAGGGTGAGAGAAAAGAAGATAGTAGGAGGATCCAGAAACGCGGGAACGTTTTTTGGCTACTGGGTGTAGAGAAGTAACACACAAAATAAAATAAAAAAATAAGAAAAAAAAACAAAAAGAATTGTTCTTCTTTTTCTTCTTGGTCGAGATACGATCGAGAGAAATCGTTCCCGTGATTTCTCGATCTAATTATACGTTTGGATGCATACAAAAGGGGAGTATAATACTATAACGTGATAGTCGATGATGCATTTTTAATAATATGATCGATCTTCTTATCGATCTGTATCCGTATCAACAGTTTTTATTCGCACGCGTCAATGTGTGTTCTTTTATTTTATCAACCGTAAAGAAAAACAATTAACACGTGTATAGTTGTGCAATATATATATATATATATATATTTTATAAATAAATGAATTAGAAGATAGAATAATTTTGTGTATAAATTTATTTATGTGTATATTGATCCATTTAGAAAATATTTTAGTTTATATGTGTATGTGTTCTTAACGTTGTATTCTTACTTTGATAAAAAATGAAAGGAATGAAATACCACACTCGTTAATATTATTCCTAATGTTTAATTTAGATACGTAAGATAATGAAGATAGGAATTTTTTAATGTTAATCTTTTAATTAAATGATCGATCTTAATCTGTAATAAAAGTTTTTACCGGTACGTCATCGATACGTTTTATTCTAAATAAAAAGAAAAGAGAGAACTACTAAAAAAAAAAATGATTAGTTAGCATATATATTTTATTTTAGAAATGAAGTAAAAAGAAGATGAATATTTAATGTGTGTAATGTTTTAATAGGAATGATCAATCTTATCGATCTCGATCCTAATGACAACTTTTTACTTCCACGTATTCGTATTACTTATTAACTATTCGCAATTAAAAACCAAAGCAACAAAAAAAAAAATTAAATATATAATATTTATTTTAAAAATAAAAATCATACGCTTATAATATAAAATATCAAATGTTAATTACTTTTTACGATATAATAATTAATCTTTCATCGATGTAGATCAACTAATTAAAAAGTTTCATTAATACATTTTACACGTTTCTATTTTAAAGTAAAAAAAAAATGAAAGAGAGATAGAGAGAGAGAGAGAGAGAGAGAGAGATTGGACTCGAATGGTACGAGTTAACACACAGCGATAAACGAATAATATTTATTTTAGAAATGGAGGAAAATGAAGAAAGGAAAAAAGAAGTCTTTGAATTCCAATGTGAAGATGAAGGAGGTTGAATGATAATGAAACGATGTCGTCACCCGATGATCGCGATGGTCTTGATGTTCTCTCTCTCTCTCTTTCTCTTTCTTTCTATCTCAGTCTTTCTCGAATGTATTACGCGGACGTGCAGCACCGTAACGGTCACCGTAGAGCTCGTTCCCCAGGACCATTCTAATATCAAGGACTACGAGACAGAGTAGGTATATACTTATATACATATACGAAGAAGAAGAAAAAGAAGAAGAATAAGAGGTAGAGGTAAAGGTAGAGGTACAGGTACAGGTACAGAGCCAGGATGCTGGCTGGACTTGCAAGGAGTCGAAAGGGTGGGAGAGGTGCCGCGGGAGGCAGAGGCAAATGCAGTCGACCTTTGACCTGGCACGCTTAAACCTAGAGGATATCTGACTCATGACGCGACCGCGAGAATCTTATCCCATCGGCGTGCGTCCGAACGGATAACGTGTATTATAT
>NW_015148970.1:5279038-5308258 GCF_001465965.1 Polistes dominula
TATATATATATGTGTGTGTGTGTGTGTGTGTGTGTACACATATATATGTGCATGTCTTTCTACCTAACACTATCGTTTCGAGCGATTAAGGACGAGGACTCAAAGACTACCACTAATATCCTAAAAAAGGATATCAGGGAAAAAGATGAGAGAGCTTTTAGTTTCTCGACAAATTTTAGTTTCCTTATATAATGTTGGTAGAGAATTGGTATATTATTATATAAATATGTATATAAGTGTGTATATCTTTTTTCTTCTTATTTCATTAAATTAATTACATAGGGTGTTTCTTAATATATGAGAATAGTAATGCAATAGAATTAGAAGAGCAAGGATGTGGTTGATACGACCTTGTTTTAAAGAATAACATATTATAACGATCATCATTTTTTTATTCTTACTTATAGGAAAGTTATTTATATAATATTTCATGAGAATCCTATTTCGAAATGATACTCTCATACTCCTTTCGAGAGATTAGTAAATATATGATTTTATATAAAGATGATTCGTATTTTTTTCTTTTTTTTTTTGAAGGACATATATTTTTTTTCCTCTTTCTTTTTTTCTTTCTCTTTCTATCAAAGTATGTTTCGTGATCTTTAGAAAAATCATTCTCACCAAGTATCACGGGGAAGACCAGAAAAATCTGTGATAGGAGTCGTCTCTTGTGTACGTGATCGAACGATCGTGGCCGAAGAAGAACGATCATGGTTGCACGTTTGCTTCGTGATTATTGGTCGATCGGAATAATAATCGTAATCATCGTAGTCAAGCGCTGACGCGAACGTAATGACGAGGAGAGGAGACTCTTGTACGCGACACCCAACATCATAACTATCTATTCTATCTATCTATCTATCTTTGTTGAACTTGTAGAACAAATTTTAAAATGATCAAAATAGAACTACTCGACGAAACGATTAAACGGGATTAGGCTTCTCTGATCTTTCCCCCCATACTTAGAATAGGACGCGAGAACGACAATCTCTGATGCTCTCAGAAAAAAAATATAAAATATAAAAATAAGAAATGGAAAAAGAGAAAGAGAGAGAAGATTGATCGTTAATCATCGCTTTGCTGTGCGTTAATTACGTGTGATTATATGCTCGGTACATCTCTCTCTCTCTTTCTCTCATTATTTTTTTTTCTTTCTTTTTCTGAATAGGCTTGACATTTAACGCAAATTAATTTACCAAAGTACTTTTTTTTTCCCCCGATTATCGATAGGAAACGAGGTAGATTGCTTAACACAGCTATAAGGATCACGATCGAGAACGCAATCGAGTCCTCTTCTTCTCTTTGAGTTTTACTGCTATATCTTATTTTGCTAATACAACAAGTAGGATTCTTCTCGTTGTCGTCGAGTCTTTATTAAATGACGTTTGTTGAATATAAAGAATCGTCGTTCGAAGAAAAGTGGCCAGACGGATGATAGAAAGGAGTTAAAGGGTTAAAGTTTCCGATAAATTATTATTCCTTTTTATCGTGATAAGTTAAGTGTGTGAATTCTCGATAAGGTGTCATAAATGATCTTTTTCTAGCATTACAAGTCGATGTTTAATGATAGATAAAAGGAAAGAATAAGTCTCAGGGCAGTTAATAAAACATTGATCTTTTTATCTAACAATCTCTTGAAGAAGAATAAAATTTAGAAAAGAAAAAAAAATCATCCCGTTCATTCTAGTCCCCCACCCCCAGTTGGAATCATTGGTGAACGTTCGTTAATTCTCTTTCTCTCTCTTTCTTTTATAAATTTATAGTTCTTTAAATCTTTTTTTTTAAATATCTTTCTAAAGATCCTCTCCTCTTGAAAGAAAACGATATATTCGACCCTGAGATTTCGATCCTATCTCGTTCGATTCACGATCGAAGGACATCTCGATTGACCGAGTTGGAAAACAATGTATCGAGCTTAGATACACGTATCTGTGTATCTATCTATCAACGTATGTATGTATGTATTTTTTTTTTTCTTTGAAAGAGGGAGAAGATCGCCTATTGCAAATTATCTCGGCATCGTAATTATCTAGCGAAATGACGATCTTTACTATATAGAAACAACAGTAATGTTGAGTAATATTTCATTTATTTTACGATATTCATGATTACGATTGAAATATCTTTGAGTTTTTCTCAAGTCCTATGTGATTTTGTTATTTTTTTTTTCTTATTTTTAAAAATATTTTACTTCTATATGTAAAATAAATGTTATCTCATAAATATTTTGCGATATAATTCAAGATTATGATTAATATCATTGGTTCCCTTAGTTTCAATAATATTTTAACACTTTAATGGCCGCATGTGTACTCAGTCGAACGTTGTCAGGGACCCGGTAATATTTTTCAAGAATTAATTTAAAAAAAGCTCTATTGTCATTAACGAAAAAATTAAAATAAAACAAAAAACAATAAATTTAATTTTATATATAATTTTAAATATATATAAAGTTATAAATAAAATAACAGCCAATGTTCCGACTATCACACACATGTTGTGTGAGCGGTCATTAAAGTCTTAAAATTAAATTCTTTTTTAGGCAACTGTTACAGACTTTCCATATTTATTCAATATTTTTTTTTTACAGCATTGATTTGGAAAGCAATGCTAGTCAATGATACTATTTCTTTACTATTTGTTTAAAATTTTGTTTATTGAAAATAATAATGAGATACGATAGGAATTGTTTATTGAAGTAGCCTTGATCTACGGAATAGTTCGTCAATGTGCTTTCCTTAGACTATTATCGTCTATGTTCCTCCCGGATACTATTCTCTCAGTCAGTCGAGTTGCTTAGCGCACATAAATGGCACTCTCTATCCATTCGTGTCGAATCAAAGATCACTGCTAATTCCGCCGCTACGCGTATCCCAAGCTTTTTCATCTCAATGCTAGGTTGAACTCGTCTCTCGTTAAGAACCGCGAATAGCAGCAACAGCAACAGCAACAGCTAGTACCTTTTTCTTATTATTATTCTTTTTATTCTTGTTTTCTGTCGATCGTTGGCTACCTCGATCGATCGTTAAACGTCGAGATTCGAATGACGAGATGTAAGAAAAGAAAAATGAAATAAAAAAGTAACACTCATTCCTCGTGTTATATGTTCACACGCATGCGTATGAACTCCGAACGATCCGCGAGTTTAATAAAATATTACCTGTAATCAAGTTATCTTATTTCTTTGTTTGTTTCTTTCTTTTTTTTTCTTCTTCTTTTCCTAATTTTTTTGTTCTTGGTTCAACTTTTTTTCTTTCTATCATAAAATTATACTTATTTTTACTTTTATTCTCTTATCTTCGTTCGACGTGAACGTATAATATAATAATCGTGCGTTTTCTTCTTAGCATTACTTTCACCTTCGAACTATAACTACGAAATTTGATGCAAGAAGAAGTATAAAAAGATGGAAAGAAAAATTTAAAAAAATATAAATAAAAAAAAGGTTAAGACGAAGATGAGTTTCTAGAAAGTAACCAAAATAAAACTTAACAAACAAGAGGAGTTTTTTTTTTCTAACCTTCCAATCGTATAATTTCTTGTTGTTACGATCTGAATCGTAACGATCACGCATACACACACACATATATATGCATAAGGAAGAAATATAAAAAAAAAAGAGAAGTCGAGATGCAATTTATTCCGACAAAGTGAAAAAGATGAATGAATTGATCAATAATTATATTTATGACAAGACATGATATAATCGTTACTTAATACATATTACTTTTATGTATAAGAAAGATTTCGAATAAACAAAAACTGGATATTAAATTTGTATATTAAAAAGGCCAGAATCGTTTAACATAAATATACATCCATTTCACATTGGAATAATTATAATAATTTAATTTTCTTCTACCCAAAGAAAGAAATCAATTGAAAAACCACTTGAAAGTTTCTCTATACTTAAATGTAAATTATTATATAACACATAGTATATTTTCACAAAATACAGTATCCTGTATTTATATAATAATTAAGAAATCTTCACAAAAAGTATTACGTTGTTTTTCAATAATTTATATTTGTGTATGAATTCATAAATTTTCAAAATGTGTTATACTTTAAAACAGAGTTTATCAAACAAACCTTAAAGATCTCATATGGGGGTAACTTAATTAAATGTAAAGATACCAGAGAAATTATAAAAAAAATTAAAATATTTCTATACGTGAAATTAATTTACAAAAATTAATTTAAAACCAATTAATATTTTCAATTAATTTTAAAACCAGAAACGAAGAAACATTTGCTAAAGTAAAAGGGGGGGGGGGTGGAAAAATTAAACTCTTATCTTAAAATTTAAAATTCTACACACACACATAGATATATACGTATATCTATATAGATAGCAGTTAAATAATTATAAAATCATACAATATATAATTTATAATAAATATATAATAAATTAATAATAATATTATTATAATAATAATTATATAATAAATATAAAATAAATTAATCATAAAATCTAATAAATAACATATAACATATAACAGATAACAGTTAATTATAAAATTATACAATATATAATATATAATAAATTATTAAAAATATTATTATAATAATAATTATACAATAAATATAAGATAAATTAATTATAAAATCTAATAAATATTATTTCAAATATAAATCAAACTACACGTTTACACCAAATATATAAATATAAAAAACTAAGGAACTTGGATATAGGATTGAATTTGTATAAAAAAAATAAAAAAAAAAGGATTTAGATTTCCCACGAAGGATCAATCTTCGATAACAGATGATCGTAGTCAAGTTTCGTTGTGAGACTTTAACGATCGAACGATATCTCGTAGTGATCTGACGTCGATCACGAGCGAATAGTTTCGTTGAGGATCGAACGTGTGATGCATGTGTAAAAAGTTATATATCGTGAGTTATATATATTCGTTGGTAACTCTTTTGGATCGACCTTGGGAAAACGATGATCGTTCTGTTGCCCATGATCGGGTTTCTTCGATCAACCAAAAACGATCGATACTATAAGATCGATGTATCAAAAAGGCTAGTGTGGTCGCGGTCGTGGTCGCATGCTTGTGTTTAATTCGACACTTTAAACGCGGCCTGTGCCGTTCTTAAGCAAAGGTCGTATCTCATTTAACGATGTTGACACTCCTCTCTCTTTCTCTCTCTCTCTCTCTCTCTCTCTCTCACTCTTGACAACGTGTTCAGTGTATAAAATTCTATTCGCGAACGCAGTTCGATGTTGTGGAATCGTTATTCGTTGAATTAATTATATGACTATTTTTTAATGTAATTTTCCCACCTTACGGTAAAAAATAATTAATTCTCCCACGTATGTGTATGTATATTCAATTTCTAAAAAAAATTATATTTTTATAAGATATTTTTGTATTATTTAAATATATATTTAACTAATATATAATATATATATATATATAGGAGAGTTTTAAGTGTCGAAGATGTATACGAAAAACTAGTATTCAGTTCTTTTCTTTATATTTTATTTTCTGGAAAGGAAAACTCTATGCAAAGACTACAAGAAAAGATTAAGAAGGCCATAAAACCATAAACAAACCTAAGAATTATCGGGATATATTGGTGCAATAAAAATCCTTTGTGCAGTGTCGGGACCCTTTGAGGAGTTTCGGATTCCTATGTAAACATATGTGATACCATAAAAAGAGATAACATTCCGATGCTCTAGATCAAGTTTCTTTATGCATAGTTTTCACTACTAAAAACCATAGGCTATACCCGTCGGTGGACTATAGGGGTGGATCCTTATGCTATTGGTCAATAAGATTTGTAAGTTCCTTCCCTCTCAAAAGAGGTGTAGGTCATTTCTGATATAAAATACGTGGAAAGAAATAAGAAGTCGGCAGTCGTAGTAACAGTAGCAGTCACAGTCGTAGCCGTAGTTAGTCATCAGTCGTAACAGTCGCAGTTGTATTATAAGTCGTTATCAATTGTAAGAATACAGTCGCTTATTTAAGTTGTAATCGTAAAATTGTGAATCTATTATTGTACTTTTTCTAATACCTGTTTTAAATAAATCTTATTAGTCGGATTAAACTGGGTGTATGTTCACCTCGCACCTTCTCAAATAAAATTCCCTACATATATATTAAATTTATATTATATATAATTTAATTCTAATTACATTTATCAATAATAAAATAATTTAACTTATAATATAAATTTATATTTGGTAATAAAAATTAATTTATTATCTATATATATATATATATATATATTGTATTTTGTAATATTATAAAATTATAATTTTAAATTAATTTTCAAATAAATAAGGATTAATTTATTTTTAATTATTTTTAAAAATTTTCTAATTTTAAAATTAAAATTATAATTAAAAAAAAATTATATATAATATTATATAAAACCTAGTATTAGTTAAATAAAATTATATATATATATATAATAATATATTTTATATTAATATAACATTACATGAATACAAATTGTCAAATAATATTTCACGATAATAAAATCATTTCTATAATAATCGATAAACATTTTATCTAACGTATAAACATTAATTTCAATACAAAAGAAACAAAAACGAATTACATACGTCAAATGTGCATTAAAGATTCATCTAATTTAAAATGTTACCAGCGTCACTCCAAGCTGATATTATCCTGAGACACAAAACATTCGTATTTACGACGATAATGATGCGAATTGATTAATATGGTCGTGTTTGTGTTACTGGGCAAGAAAAAAAGTGTGAAAGAGAGAAAGAGAGAGAAGATAAAAAAAAAGTGGATTGGCAGTACGAAGCAAAAGGCGACACATGTGTACCACCATCGTAAAGCATAGTGAGAGAGAAGCCGGCGTATGCAAAAGAGACTGACAACGATAAAATCAAATCCCGTGTCCCTGGTTAGGTGAGTGACAGGGCGGCTTCATCACCGCGGGACGCGCCAGAGATAAAAGTTGGAGCGCATAACAAGGTGCCTGCGAAAGTGCACTCTTGCGGTATGCATCTCTATATACATACTATATATAAACTACGAGAAACCCCCTACATGCATAGTATTTTATATATACACAAGATTAAAAATAAAGAAAAAAAAATGGACGTGTTAGAAGAGAAAGATTCAAATATATTGGGTTGGGGAATAAGTTTTTTCGTATTCTCCTGATAAATATTATATAGTAAAATATAAGTTACAGTTAATATAAATAAGTATATTTATATTAATATAAATTATACAGTAATTATATAATTAATTTCATAATTACTAATATATATATATTAATATGGTTATATATATAATATATTACACACACTCCTATACTACATTAATATATAGTACTAGTAACTAATAAATAATATAGCGTCATTCAGATCAACAAAAAAATCGTCAGGTGTGATAAACCAAGTAAGTCTTATGAATAATTAGAAAAGTTGACAATAAAAAAAAGAAACCAAGAAACTTATGGTGTTTTTCCTTTCTTAGAAAGAATCAAGGGAAAAAAAATATGTAACATTGGTTAATTGTATTGCTTCCTTCTTTTAAACGAAATCGATAAAAGATCAAAGAATACGAGGAAAGATATTGACAAAAAATAATTAAAAAGAAATGAACTATGTTAGTCATTTAAATCAGTCTGGTTTTTATTAAGGATGACGACAAAGACAACGAAGAAGAAAAAGACGACTGATGATAATGATGACGAGAACATACGTAAAAATAGCATCGAAAGCGAATCGAGGAGAGTTCAAGAGCGAAGGCCTCCGACTGTGTGTATTGCTTATCGAGTTGCGAATGAGAGAGAAACAAATAATATGGATGAAGTATAAGAGAAAGAGAGGATAAGATAGAGAGAGAGAGAAACAATAGGTCGAATGTAAATGCGAGAACGTGAGTCCCATCCAGATCGTTATTCGAGTATACGATGAAAAGCAATGTTCTCTGTCGCGTCGAAGCTTTTTATTCGTGAAATATATTTAAACTTCTTCGAATCCTTCAGTTTTATCTTACCAACATGTCCCACCATCGTTTTGTATTTTTTTTTCCTATGAATTCTAAGCTCTTTTTCTTTCTCTCTATCTTCAACGTTTTACACGTGGATCGTTTTGTTTACTCTCGTACTTTTAAAAAATTAATCACAGATAAATAATTAATTTACATAACGAAGAATATCATTTTTGACATTTTGTATAGAAATGTAAACAAAAGTGTATTTATCGTCATAATTAATTCAACGAATTTGAATCTAAAACTATTAAATCGTCGTGTTAAATGTAAAACAAAAAAATATACAGTTTTGACATTATTAACAGGGAAGTAAAACATCGAAGCTGAAAGTATACGTAATTAAATGAATTTTAATTTTAGTTTGACTTTTAAAATACAAAACATAGATTCTCTTAATAAACTAAAAATTAAATTGCTGATTATAACCAGTAATCAAGTTATCTTGTGTAATAATCGTTATTATTATTATACATTTTCACATATAACTGAAGAAATATTTTGTAAATCGGGACATTTATTAAATCATTCACAGTTGTAACGTTTAAAAATTATAATCATTCTTAACGAATTTAAATTATTTTCGTGTGACCGTTTAAAATCACATTTACGATAAATTCTACAGAAATATTTCAGTATAACGTTACAGGTATGTTATTCACGGTGGTAGAAAATAAATTTATGTTAAGGAGTTAACAAAAATCTTTTTTCAACTTTAGCCACTTGTTATTTCATTACAACACAAATCTTGACAGTTAACATACAAAATTTAAGATAACGTCAGTGATTATGTATTAATTGTGTTTGGTAAAAAAAAATTAATAATAAAAATCATTTAAAATACAAATAAATAAAATGCGATCCACTTGGTGAAATCGATAAGAAAGGAAGTGTATTATCATCGAACCGAGTTATCAAAAACGAATGAGATAAATGAAAGAAAAGATAAAATAGTGGAAACAAAAAAAAAAGAAATTGTAGAAAAAGAAGAAAATAAAAAAAAATCTTATGGCGGCGATCAGGATAGGACGAGCAGATCGCGGCTCGTGTTTGCGAAGCCATTAGAAGGCTCGTTACGTGTCACCAAGTTGGATATCACCAGCACCATGGTGCTCGTCGTCGTAGTCGTCGTTGTCCTCTTCGCGTCGTCATCGTTCACCTACGAAAAGGGTAGAAAGAGATGGAGAGTCGTCGAGACCAAGCGGTCTCGCACAATTATGCATCCGCAGAAGACAGAACATTAATTTATGGTTGAAATAAGGGCCCGGCGTGTGCGCGCGCGTGTCGGCGCGTCTGTTGCTCAGGACGAGCGTGGGCGCCCTGAGTGCCTCGCTTAAAACATTTCTCTGGTTCACCTCTGGTACGCGCCTCCAACGAGCTGAGAAAGACAGAGAAAGAGAGAAAAAGAGAGAGTAAAAGAAAGAGACAGCAGCGTGTTCGTTATTTGTACCCACGTATTTCTACACACGCGCATATAGAAATGTATATCTTTCTTTCTTTCTCTATCTTTCTCTTCGCGTGTATATGAAACTGATACACGGGGTGTTTCAAAAGTTATTGAATTTATATTCTTAATATAATTAAAATAATATATTAATATAATATTTTTCTTTTCATTTTGTTTATTATAAATAAAATTAATTTATTATAAATATATTAATATATAATAATATAAATATATAATTATTATAAATATTAATATTATTTCTTTATAATTATATAATATATTTTTATATAATATAATTAATATAAAAATATATATAATATAATATATATATATATTAATTGATATAACATATTTATAAAAGAATATCTTTCAAATGATCGAAACTGACGATTAAATTCTAATTGATCGATGTATATATTACTTTCTCACGATTTGAATTTATCCAACACCGTGTATATAAACTCGGCAATGCTCTTAACCCCTCTCAGATCACTCTCGGTTCTACCTCACTTCTCTTTCTTTCTCTTTGACTATTTTCTTTATTTATTTATTTATTTCTTTATTTTGTTTGTGGTTGTGCGTCGCGAGATGCGATGCAGGCGATTAATAACCAAGGTGTTTCGAATAAATTAAAGCACTTACTTATCTCTCTACCTTCTCGGTGCGTGGTGCACCGATAATACGTACCGCGGTCTGGTCGTGACACGACAAACATATTCGTTGGATTCGTTCTCACCTATTCACCTGGTATTCCGTCCTGGGATTGCTTACACTCGACCACTTGGGTGGTTCCAAGCATCCCTGTCTTTCCTTGGAACGATATTTCAAACCAACTACGATAGCATCCCCCTTTCTTTCTTTCTCTTTCTCTTTCTTTATTCACAAACTTTGCATCCGTTTCTCAGGTGAGATTGGCGACTCGCAGTCTACTTGCTACTCCTTGATCTTCAATACATCACACATAGAAATTTATTTCAATCTTCTTCCTTTTTCAAATTGTTCATTACGTAAGTGTACGAATATTAGCTTAACTCGTGATTTGCACGAATGACTAATATTTATATTAGAATATAATTCAAGCAATGATTAAGACTGGTGTTGTTCTTATTGATATATCAAAAGTATTGATCTTTACTCATCAAATAAGACACCCACAATTATAACGTTTCGCTCTGAATTCATTTAAATATAATGTACACGTATGATAAAATGAAGCATAATTCTAAAAGTAAAATTAATTAGTTTTCCTTTTAAACATACATCCTGTACGTGTATACGTGTCATTATGTTACGAAAGAAAACGTTTTAATTAATTAACAATATACTCATGCGTGACTAGGACGAAAGAGTCGAAGAATGGTGTTCTCTTAGCCATGTCACTGAGTTCAAGATTTTCTTTGATCGATCCTCGTTCCACGAGTTGCACGTTAGCAAGCAACCAAGCAAGCAAGTATGAGTCCATCGGCCGGTGGTAATTAACCCATAAAAGATAGGAGAAGTCTTTTGAATATATATTTATATGACGTATATATACACATACATACAACAGGAATATGTTAAACACGTAACTAAGTGTATGCATAAACGTTCTCTTCTCTTCTCTTCTCTTCTCTTCAGTATATATATATATATATATATCATACGTATGTAAATACATACGTAAGTACGTACGTACGAAGAAGAAGAAGAAGAAGACAATGAAACGAGGCGTTCCGATCGCTTAACGGTATAGAAAATATCTTCCTTCTTCTTTACGTTAGTTAGAAAGAAAGAGTGGATGAACTTGTGGGGGTGAAGAGGGGGAAAAAGAGGGACAATCGTAAGCTTGAAAGAAGAGGGAGCAGGTCGACGACGTCTTATTCCTGTGCCTGAGGTCGTACCCCTTTATATATACGACGACATATATAATACAAGGAGAAGAAGAGGTGAAGGTAGAGGGTGGAGGGGTTGGGGGAAGGAAGGTTTAAGAGGAAGAGGAGAAGAACTCAAAGGCAACGTCGTCGTCTTCGTCGTCGTCTTCGTCGTGCAGGAGCTAGCAGGTTCAACAGAGTTTAACCTTGAGAATGATTAGAAAGCAAAAGATCGTCCAGAGTCCTCCTACTTGGCGGCTTGGATCACGACTCGTCCTCGCTCCTGCAACCTCTCAGACTCTCGCAGGACTTTGAACGAGACCGTGACGGGGATCCTCTTTGAACGAATGAACGAATCTGTTTCTTTTGGAATTTTCTTTTTTTACCTTTCGAATTATATATCTTAAATCATTTTTAATAATCTTTGTTAAAATTATAAGAAATGTTTATTTTTTATTTTGTTTAGGGGGTTAAATGGTTGATGGTATGATAAGACAGGAACTATCAATTGATCTCACGCGTTTCGATGATTTGTTTATTTTTTTAATACTTTTTTTCTAATGAATTTCACACGTTGCATTAATAATAATCTTTTTATGTATCTATACATAAGATCTTCTCTTCTTATCGTTCAAAATCGTGACAAGCTTGATGTTGATCAAACGAAAAGGTTGAACGACGACTTTTTTTATCTCTTTTTTTCTGTCACCAGAACTGGTGGTATTCGCAAGATGATGATGGTGGTGGCAATCTGCGATCAGAATCGTTTGAGCTACCGAGGATTAACACATATGAGAATCATTCGATATAATTGACGGTTTCGCGACGTCTCGTTGCACGAATTATGAAAAAAGGCCAGTCAATGGTCAACATTGACGTTCTAATCGGCATCTCTTTTTCTCTTTTAACCGATTCCTACAGGACACTCACACAATAAACCTACACACCAAGGATACAAGGCATCTTTTAATTCCTACAAGACTTACATGTAAACCCACGCATATACACACACATAGATTTCAACATATACATTCATATATTCATATGTTCACATATATAATATATAAGGAGTGTTTTTTTAATTTTTCAAGTACGTTCTCACGAAGCATGTGGAAAGTCTTTATGGGGGGAGTATAGGAGCATGGGAGAATGGAGATACCGTTGCGTGGTCCAGGTACCACAAACGTGGTCTGAATTAAACCTACTATTACGTTACTCTTCAGTTAGCTACACATAATATATATTATATTATATTATATTATATATATATATATATATATATATATATATATATATATTGGTATTGCTATAGTTTATATAGCGTGGTAATTACAGATACACCATTCTGTTTCTTATTTTTTTTTTCTTTTTCTTCTTTCATCTTTTTAAACCGCCTTCTAAAACTGATTTTGACCGCAATTAGTGGATTAATTAAATATCTCGACGTTTATAGAGCACACGTGGGCCCTTTCGTATTTTTTAACCTACACCGACGTCGTTATCTAAATCTCCTATAACTAATTAATCAAAAAACACAAATTAGCTTTGATCGTGATTAATGAAAGTCGAAGAGTAGAGAGATGGTCGAAGAAAAAGGAAAGGGAAAAGAAGAGCGGTGGATAAAGGGTTTCATAGCACTTTCAAAGTTTCTAATGGGTTCTCGAATTCTTCTGTTTTCAACATATCGGCACTCTTCAAAAAATACTTTTATTTTTATCTTTTTTTTCCTAAAGTAGAAACATATTTCTTTGTCATTGAACCAATAGAAATTGGAAAAATTCGAAATTATTTAAATATAATTCACTTTGTTGAAAATGATGTATTACTATTTTTTTTACCTCTTTTGTTTTCACTTTAATTGTAATTTTTCATTGTACTTTTCTCTTCTTCTTCTTCTTCTTCTTCTTCTTCTTCTTCTTCTTCTTCTTCTTCTATCCCATTTAAATTTTGTTTATTTTTTTTATATTTAAAATAAGACTCATGTTGTGTATAAAATTATAGAAAAAAGAAAAATAAAATAGAAAGAAAGTAAGAAATTCTCTTAACGATTCTCTAGCAAAAGCAAACAAGGCCATTTTAAATGTATCAAGGATATATACTTGAATACAGGGCCACGATCTTAATAGATCATTTCTCACCTTCGCGGCGTGATACATTCATTACACGTCCTTTACTCGATCTCTTCGTATGTTCTTAGCAAAAGCTATCACCATTATAACATTAATTATTACTTTCCGTTACGTGACAATGATACATTAGATAAATTGACGATACCTGTTAAATTGTCAAGTTACATGAGAAACAAAACATTTGGCATTTGTCTTTTCTTTTTTTTTATTTAATTATATTATTAATCTTTATTATATTTATTATTATTATAAAAAATTTATAACTGTATTGTGTCTTATTTATTAAAAAAAATCACTTAGTCTTTATCGGGATTGTAAAACTGCAAATTAAGCTTGTAAGATTATACTTAATTACATATTATTACCTACGATGAAGAGGTTGAAAATATAAAAAGGTAAAAAAAGGGAAAGAGAGAGAAAGTACCCTTTAATTAACGAGAGGACAAATTCGAGAGATCCAACGATATTTTATATAAAATATAATTCGAATATATATATAAACTATCAAACTATAATCAAATTTATTAACAGAATTTTTCAAAAAGCATTTAATATTGTTATCGTGTTTAATATTTCCTTTATATTAAAAACAAAAAAAAAGAAAATTCTTAATTAATAATCAAATTAATCATTATTTTTCAATCATCGTAACTTTTCATTTCTATTCTATTACAAAACTAAAATTTCATTCGGTTGTGCATCGCATCGTGTTAACTTGTCAAAACTTATTTTCAAAACACGAACGATGAGATATAAAGTATTCACACGTATAAGGATAAACATAAATATGTAATTTGTTAGGTGAGTTTATTAATCATATCATAGGTAGTAAATCGTTGTACCCTTTTACCTAGTAGCTACGAGTTACAGTCTCCTCATCGTCGTCGTCTTCGTGACAACCACACGATGCTCTCGAATGATTTTTTTTTGAAATCACTTTATCTCATCTCGATCGTAGTAGAACTCACTCGTTCACTCGCTCGCACAAACGAGAGAGAAAAAGAGAAATAATAAGAAAGAAAGAAAGAAAGAGAAAGAGAGAAGAAGAATCCACCTGTCGACAAGAAGGTACGCCCTTATCGGTCCCTCGAATCATTTCTTCTTTGATTTAATAAGACCTCCGAGCGATGACGTGATCTTGACGTGTACGTCTTCAACCCTTTTGCTATCTATCTCTTTCTCTCTTTCTTTTCTTTTTTTTTCTTTTTTTTTTCTTTTTCTTTATCTCTTTCTTTCATGGTGTTCTTTCGAAGTGGTCCGCATGGCCACGTTTCGCGCTCGTGACTCGATGTCGAACACTGGAATGCACCGAGTCTGAACCCCATAGTCTGCAAGATCTTTACCATCTCTCTTTTTATCTTTTTATAGAGTTTTTTTTCTTTCATTTTTTTCTTTCTTGTTTGCTTTCTTTCTCATCCTCATTTGAATTCTATTCGAGTAAGTATCGTTCGTTTCATCGAAGTACTCCTAAGTTGTCCTCTTTCTTTAAGAAAAAAAGGATTGAGTTAAGAAACGATGAAAGGAAAACAACAGGGAAAAACGTGTGAGATAGATAGATTGAAAATAAAAGTGAGAGAAAGAAAAAGAAAAAAGAAAGAATAGATAGAAAGGTATACGAATATTTCTAAATAGAATATAAAAATAGCATTCCTTTAAGGGATGATCCTCGAAAATTTGATTGAGGTCAAGGATTGAAATGTCTTTGTAATTATTATATTTATTTATATAGATAAAATTTAATTAATATTTAAATAAATAAAATATATTTGCATTTATTTATTTTTTTCTAATTATTATTTGTAATTATTATTGAAAGATTATATAATTGATTATTATAAAATAAAATATATATTAGAATATATGTATATTATCACAATATCATTAAATTTGGTTTTTTATTATTTTCCATATTATTTCGCCCTAATATTTATTATTACCATTATATAATAGAATTAATATATTAGAATATATATTATCAATATAATATAATAGAGGAGGTGTTAGATAAGTATTATATTATATTTTACTATTTTACTATACTATATAGTATAAGTATAGTATTTTTGTACACTCAAGCGGAACGGAGTTTCTCAATGAAAATTTCATACTGCATCGTCATGAATACTGTTCTTCGTTCAATGAGACATCGGTTTTTATGTAATCACGGTAGATATCTTTATTTGCGCGTTCTTTTATTTTCTTTTCTTTTTTTTTTTTTTATTTACGATCGAGATTATTTAATTACATGCTTCGATACTTTGCGATACTTTCTCACAAAAATAAAGAAAAAAAATATACAAGAAAAGAAAAAGGTTCTTATCTTGATCATAATTAAAATGTATTATTGCTTTACTTACTTAGGAATTTGTTTAATGAAATAAATAATTCGTATTTTTCTGTATAGATTACACGTACATTATCCTAACACACACATACACACACACACACAGCTACCTTTCTTTCTATTTTTTTTAATTCTATTTTATATGTAAGAAGTACCCTTTACTGCTTAAGAAATAAATCGATGGATAAGGCAACGTTAAATTAGGTATTCGTCGGAAAGGAAATCATTACCTGTATAGATTGTTCTCTTTATCGAGTGAGTACTCTGTGTGTGTGTATGTGTGTGTGACGACCTTCTACATAGATGGTTGAACAATAATCTTACCGTTAACTATCTTCGTGATCGGTCAGATGTACCTCAAATCGAAAGGATTAGAATGTGTCGTATGGTATCTATCCATCGTCCTTTGATTTCATTTAATTCTAATTTCTATCAGATGTATATATAGTATATACTATAACATTATTTTTGCATTATTTCAAATCAATGTATTCACATGACAGTATTCGTGATCGTATAATACTTATTAATATTTATTACAAAATAAATTGATTTAATTTAAAAATAAAAATTCAAAGTTAGATAATAAATCAAATTATTTATTTAATGCTAAAAAAAAAAAGAAATAAAGTGAAAATCGATTCGCTAACGATCTTCTCGATAGATCGATTTTGAATTTGCTTTGATGTTTCGTGCAAGATTGTTATTATAGTTTGTACTATGCTTTCGAAGACTAAACGAACGCGAGATACGACAAAGAAAAAAAATAAAACAAAATAAAAAAAGGGAGGGAGAGTGAATGAGTGAGTGAAAGAGAAAGATGAAAAGAAAAAAGTATAAGGAAGAAAAAGAAGAAGAAAAAAAAAAGGTCTAGAAATCTCACGGCGAGTCCCGACGAGATTACAGGCTTAATAATTAATATATTGAGCGGTAATTAATATATTGGTCCGGTGTACAACGGCAACGTATTATTACCACGATCGAGAGGTTGAGAAGAGAAGAAGGGAGAAAGAGAAAGAGATAGAGAGAGAGAGAGAAAGAGAGGGAGGGAAAAAGGGTGTTCCCTTCTCTTTATAAGAGGACAGATTTGAATGGTCCACCACAATATCTCGTCGTATATCCGAAAATACAAGTAAAAAAATAAAGTTTAATATTAATGGATAATTAATAATTCTTTTATGAAATTAATTAACATTTATATTATATAATAGTTAGTTTTTATTATTATTTTATTTATATTATAATAATTAGTTATTATATAATAGTTTGATAACGGTATTTCTCAATTATTTATCAAAATTTATTTACTATTATTTATTTTATTTTATTTATATTAAATTTTTAATTTTATTTAAGGAATATTATTAAATATTTAAATTTATTTATTTTATAATATATATATACATACATATATATATATATATTATTGTAATTATTTTTAATATTATAATTATTATAATAATATATTTAATATTATTGTAATTATTTTTAAATATTATTATTAAAATTATATTTCCTATTATTAACAAATTTATATTATTTTATATATAAATTAGTATATCTTATATACTAATAATAGTTATATAATTTATAATTATTGTTATTATATTATTACAATATTGATCATAAAATTGTAGTTAATCTAATTCTGAAAAATTATCTGGGTTGCAAAAGGTCACTAATTTCACAAAATTAAAACAATATATATATCATAATACAATTTATATATTTTATGATTGATCAACTACTTATCATAATCCATTAATAATTTCTCTTATCAACAAAATTATCAATTACAATATCGTGTTACACAAACATATAAGTATAGAAAAATATATCGATGATTTATAGATGTTCCTTTTTTCTAAAAAAAATTGCTCAATCATTAACCGAGACCATTCGGGCTAATTTATTTTCAGATCTTTAAACTAAGAATCCAACTCGTAATACTACAAGCTTAATTATAAGTGTAATAAAAAAAGAAAGAGAATTTCGAAAAGGAGAAGTTGATTTTTAAAATCACATAGAGAAAACTTAAACTCGTATTATATACATATACATACATACATACATGTGTTTATAACATTAAGAAAATGAAGATGAAGATGAAGTTGAATAATAAAAAAAAAATAAAAAACCCCATAAAAAAAAAATAGAAAAAGGAACGTAGAGAAGAATCCATTGGATCGAGTGAAGTGCGCACGCGCGTGATCCTTGCCGCTAGCAATTCAGCACAGTTTCGTCGTTCGGTCATTATTATCGCATTAAACGCTTCGATTATCATACGCGATGTAAGTTTAGAGATCAATCAGCGTAAATCACGCGAAGTTGTGGAAATAAAGAAGTTATACACCAAGAATGAGTGAGAAAGACAGAGAGAAAGAGAGAGAAAGAGAGAGAGAGAGAGAGAGATGGGTGCGTGTGCGCTCGTGTGACAAATGACACACGAAGAGAAAATACTTATAAAGATAATTATGATTAAACGTTTATTGCTTTATTACGTAACATTGTAATCAAAAGAAAATAAAATAACATTCTTATGCTAATCGATAGTTGCAAATTAAAATTAATAGAATGTTGTTGTTGTTGTTAATATTATTATAACGAAGGATTAGTGTGGACCAATTAAATTTCCTCTAATAATAATAATGATAATAATATATGCATTAAAAGAAGAAACCAATTTTTTTTGTATTGATGTTTACAATAAATACGTCTAAGAAGATTAGATGATCAATTAAATTTTCTTTTGATAATAATTAGAAATAAAGTAATAGTAATAATAATAATAATAAAATATAAATAGTATTTCTATTGATGAATGTGTCTAAAGATTAGAATACCAATTAAATTTTCTTCAATAATAACATATAACTAATGGTAATGAGAGAATAATAAAAAGTAAGGGAACAAAAAGTTATTTTTTAATATAATTTACTATAATTATCTATTGAATAATGAATTGATCAAAATTAAACAACTTCTATTCTAAAAATAATTAAATAAAACTATAAATAATATATTAATATATTAAATAAATTGTACAATTAGTTAAAAAGAAAATATTTGGTTTATTAAAGGTAAGATATATATATGTAATTATTAAGAAAATGATGATAAAGATGAGGTTGAATAATAAAAAAATAAAAAGAACCTCCATAAAAGAAAAAATTATATATATAATAATAAGATAAAGATTTGAAATTCGAATGACACAAAAAAATTAGTTTTCATTTGACTATGTTCTAAACATAAGATGTATAATTAAAACTTGGTGCTTGTGTATGAATGTGGTCATAATAATCTCGTCATATATGACGAAATATATCGAACATACACCATCTGCGAGATTATTAATATCCTTACCAATATTACTAAATATATACGCATAGTAAAATCGTATTTCTGCAAAAGATGTGAGTTAGGAAAAATGTACGAACGGTTATTAGTTGAACCAAAGATCTCAGCCATTTATGGAGTTTATTAACCATCACCATCACCATCACCACCATGGATTCCTATGCTTAAATATGCACCAATCACTACACTTACATACCAACTAGTTTTACTGTCTCTTTCTATCTATCTAATTCTTTTCCATTCTCGTCCCTTTTCCCTTTCTATCTCATTTCAATGCAGTTTTTTTAACTTCTATCATTGTCTTCTTAGATCTCGATCTTTCCTATGCAACGATATTTTCTTCCAACGTCGAATCTTTTGTTTAGTTCTCGTATGGATCGGTGATAAATTTGAAGATGATTGTAAGTACGGCATTGCATTGTTATTCCAATATCCATGAGATCACTTTCCATACTACAGGATGTCGCAAAAGTTATTTTATTTATTTGTAAAATTAATATTAATAAGTTTCTATTATTGCTGTTATTGTATAAGATAATTGTATCTGTAATTACAATAAACAGGATCATTAAAGTAATTTTTTGAAATAAACGAATTAAAATTAGAAAACTATTAAAAATAACTATAAAAATTTTAAATTAAAATAATAAAAACACATTTCTTTATTAACCCTTAAAAAGATCCGTATGGTTTAATGTTTATAACATTGATAATGATTAAGATGCTACAATATCTTCGGCGTTGACAATTATGATTAATTATTTGTAATTAAAAAGTGATCATAATTTATTTAAAAAATCATAGAAAAATAAAAAAAACAAAATTAAAAAGATTAAATAAATAAATATTTAAGAATAATACTCGTCATAATTAATTACAAGCAATGGTACAAAATGTACTGAGTGTTAAGGGTTAATAAATTGTACTATGCTACTTTTGTTGATTTTTTTATATTTTTTTTTCTTCAGTAAAGTAGCTTTTGGTTGATCCTGTATAAGTACAATACTTGGTTATAAGAGGACAATAAATTTCGGGCTTATTCGTATCTCATCCAAGGATCGTCCTCATAGATATGCATCGGTAAGAAATCCACCCGGTTGTAAGAAACGTCGTTGTGTTGTCTTTTCTCTTCTCTTCTCTTCTCTTATGGGGGTTTCTCGAATCGATTCGAAAGAGGATCAGAGGATCAGATTTTTCAGAAAGAAAAATCGGAGACGGATTCTCGCGCGTTTTGTTGTTGCATGTGAGCAAAATCCGAAGCATCTTTCTTTCAATCTTACGTCTTCCTATCTTCTTCTTTCTTCTTTCTCTTTTCTTTTTGTTCTTCTCTCTTTCTGTCTTGGTAGAGTTGTTGTTGTTGTTGTTGTTCGGCGTGCGTTGAGAAATCGCGGAAATCGTAGTCGATTCTCGCGAAAGGTCAGGCCAGCGACATTTCGTGCTTCGTTGTGTCCCGAACGAGTTTCTTCGTTCCTGCCACGCGCGTTAATTCTTCTCATTTTTCTTCCTTTTGTTTCCTATGTGTTGGTTTCATTTATGTATGTGTATGTGTGTGTTTTGTACTTGTGTTGATGCAATATCTCAAATTGATTTTATTTTACATATTTCCTTTTTCATTATAATATATACGTTAGAATATTTAAATTTATATATAATTTATATCATTTAATATTATTATAGTAAATTTATTTTTATCTGAAATAAAATAAATATATTATATTATATATATATAATATTAAAATTTATTTAAATTATAAATTTACTTTAATTTAAAATATTATATTATATGTGTGATATAATATTATTTTATATTTTATTTTATATTATATTATATATTATATATAAGAAAAATAAAAATTATATATTATATTGTATATAAAAAAAAAATAATATATATAATATATATTCTACTCGTTTAGTTGAATTTTTATTTTTATATTTAATTAAATGATTTAAAAATTATATCTGAACAAAAAAGTTGGGTGGGTTAGTTGAAAGAACCGACAGACACATACACACACATCGCGTATTTTCTTCAATTCGAGGAATAGAAATGAAAGAAGGATAATGGTAAAGAGAGGGTGGGAGGAAGGGTGGGAAGAAAGGGAAATGGGAGGGAGGGAGGCTGTCTCGTAGCTAAACTGAAAGCTGAAAGCTGATGAAACTCTTCGACTCCTCTCGAACTCTCGTCCCATTAGCGAAATTACGTAGAATTAGTGCTGTGGAACGGGAATCTAAGTGGAAATTTGTATCCTATGTGTTTTCGATGAAGCGGTGAAAGGTCAGGTGAGAAAAGAGTATGAGTAAAAGAAAAACAGAGAAAAAGAGAGAAAGAAAGAAAGAAGACAAAAGATGAAACACGTTAGGTTGTTTCAAACTAAAATCTAATGTATTATTCTTATCTATTTTATGTCATTATTATATGAATATAAAAAATTATTTTCTATACACTTGATAATGGTACTTTATACTTTTTACCATCCCAACTAATCATAATGATTTTACGATAAACTTAAACTAGGACAAAATTAAAATAAAAAAAATACTCCTTCAATTTTTATATTAACATTTTATTTTAAATTCTAATCCTTTCAAGATTTTTATAATACTGAAAAAAAATTTTTATAAAAGAAAATTATCTTCAACTATACACTCTTATTTCTTATCTTTTTTATTTTTTATTTTTATGTACTTTGATTATTATCGATCACAGTGATAATTTTTTGATCCAATTCGTTGGGTAGATCGTAATAAAAAAAAAGTAATAAAAATTATGTATTCCTTGAAGTATTGGATAAAAGATTAGCTGATAAGTAGGACTAAGAAACTTCAGCAACAGCAGCAACAGCAACAGCAGAAGTAGCAGCAGCAGCAGCAAGTCAGTTCGGAATTATCGATCAGCCAGCAGCTAGAAGATCGTCGTGATATTTTAGCCGGTCGAGGATATTCACCGTTGAAATCCGATCTCAAGTATCGTCCTTACGGATCCCCCATCGGGAAAGCTTCTTTGAGAAGCCGGCAAACTCTTTTCTCTTTCTTTTCCTCTATCTTTCTCTCTCTTTTGTTTTTTTATTTTTTATTTTTTTTTCAGTAAAAAGAAAACGAAGGCACTTCGATCTGGTGCTGCCCGTTGCAACTTCGTTGAGTGATATAAAACCGGCATTCGCGAATAAATACTCCATTGCGGGAGTACGGAGCCCTAAATATTCATGGGGTTGCTTTCTCTCTCTCTCTATCTCTCTCTCGTTTATACTATTCGAAGTTCTAAGAGTAACGTCGAGTTACCATTCGAGTTCAGAGTATGCTCTTATTCTTTGTCTATCTTTCAGAAACTTCTTCAGACTCATATAGTACTTACGAAACGTAACCTTTGAATAAATACGTAAGAGTATATATATATATATATATAGGTAGATATTCAATTAAAGTAATCCGTAATGATTAGAATTTTTAAATCATTCAAATGTACGATACATTTATTTTAATGTTAAATTATTTACACCAATTTTGTTAAATATATTTTTACGTATATTGTATACGAAATTAATAGAAGAACAATTTTTTTAATTATTAATAGTAATTTATTTATTTATTATTTTTATTTATAGTTATTTTATATATAATAAAAAAAAATAAAAAATATATAATAAATATTTAAATATAATAAAATAATTGTATATATAATAAATGTATATAAATAATATAATTAATAATAATATATAATTATTTTAATAAATTTTTAATAATTTTAAATAATTAAATATTAAAATTATTATCAAATAATATAATATATAAATTAATTAATTAATAAATTATATTTTTTTTTATTTAAAATAATGATTCCCTTTCGGGATACATGATAATTCATAAATTATATAAATATATAAATATATAAATTATACATATATAATTTGAAAATTGCGACAACCCCCTTTACGATTTGAAGCCACCTACCACCCATCACTGTTTATGATACTAAAAAAAAGACAAAAAGAGTATCACGTATAGATTGTATTTACAATGTGTGTTATATGTGTGTATATATATACCATAATATGAAAATTGCACCAATCCCCTCCTTTACGATTTGAAGCCACTTACCCACCACTGTTCATGATACTTAACAAAAAAGATAAAAAGAGTGAGAGTGAGAGAGATAGAGATAGATAGAAGATTGTTCGTTAGATCTTGATTTTGATAGCCAATCGTTCTCGATTTCGAACGCGTCGTGGAACGAGCTTGCCGGTTAATTAATTAACCGGTAAGTCTCCTCCAGGTAAGAGCGAATAGGCCGAAAGCCACATTCGCTGATCTCCAAGGAGTCTCTCGGTGTAATTAAGTTTGCCGGTTTGAATTACACTCGAGTGGTGGCGACGCTTCTCGTCGGATGTCGGCACCGAACGAGAAGATCTTTCTTCTTCTTCATTTTCTTCCTCTTCTTCTTCCCGATTTTCTTTCTCGTATACATCACGCCATCATGTATGTGTGCTTGTATGTGATATATAGTAAATACCTGCATATATATATATATATATATACGTGTATATGCGTATGTGTATATTCATGTTCATGTTCATGTTTGTGTTTGTGTTTGTGTTTGTGTTTGTATGTTATATGTGGTTGATATCTGTGTATATATGCACAAGTATGTGTGTATATGTATATGTGTATGTGTTAGTATGTAACGCGTGTCCATCGCCTCTCGCGTTAATCTCCTTCGATGCAGTTGGACGACGGTGCATCGTTCATGCTCAAAGATGCCCGGCGACTTCATCGAGGAAGCATCGATCTTTACGAACCCTCTCGATCTTGGACCCCTCACGTAATTATCTCTATTCCTTGTACCTATCCGACCTCGGCGTGTAAGTTCCTCTTATGAGATAAAACGCTTATGAGTTAACTTATATATATATATATATATAGATTCTTTCTTCTTAGAATTGTTTTCAATAATTTCGATTTAATGCAGTATGAAATATTGCTCGATGTTTTAGAAAATTAATTAAATATCATTAATTATGATTACTATTTATATTTTCTTATTGTTTTTTTTTTTAATTTTTGTTGTCTTTAGATTTACTTGTGTAAAATATGAGAAATTACCAAGAGGTTTTTTATAATATGGATTTGATACACCTACGAATTATTTTCTTGTTGTTTATTGGATCAATATTTTTGTAATTAAATATCTTATTTATGTATATATTATTATTATATAATTATTAATATTATTAATTATCTCTCTCACTTATACAGTATAAATAAAAAAAATATAATACATTACATATTATTAATTAAGTGCAGAATAATATTGTTACAATATACGTAAAATGTAGTAACGTTTATGTACGCAAATTTAACAAAATTGGTCTAAATAATTTAAAATTAAATTAAATGTATAAATAATTATAATTATAAGTGATAATATTATTTATAAGTAGAAATTAATAAGATTAATAAAAATATGCATAACTCTCATACAAATTTTATTGTTAATTAGAAATATTGATCGTACATTTAAAATAATAAAAATATTCTAATATTATTCAAACATCTAACATATTCATAATATTTTATTTGACAAAATATATTGATCCATAAAGTTAGAAAATAATATTGACAAATATAATACATAAGTGAATATGTCTGGTTAGGTATACGTGTATTTATTATTAACAGGTTATTACAAGAGGAAGCGTTCTCTTTTTATCACACTTCGAAATTCGCTTAAAGTAGAAACGGAAGAGATAGGAAAAGAGGAGCGTGATTCGAGGATAGCCGCGAGCGAGTGAAAGAGATTAAGGTGATCGTGGCCTCGACATTATGTAAGGTCGCTCGGTTAAATCGACGATAGCTAGAAGTAGAATTGCTTACATTAGAGTGCATCGATAAGACTGCATTTATTTCTCTCCGTCTTCGTAAAGACATTATTATTATTATTATTATTATTATTATTATTATTATTATTATTATTATTATTATTGTTGTTGTTATTATTATGGTTATTATAATTGCTGTTATTATTTTTTTATCTTTATTATTATTGAGATTATTTTTTTTTATTTGTATTAGTATCGAACTATTTCGATCGTTAAGATATTCGTGCAATCTAACGAAATCATGCAGAAAGTTAATAAAATTCAATGACCCATGTGAAATTAATTAAAATTAATTCAGATTGAAATTTTGTCAAAATTAATTTAAATTACAATTTAGTAAAATTAATTTACAATAAAATTTAGTACAAATTAATTTAGATTAAAACTTAATAAAATAGTTTTGATTAAATTTTAGTACAAATTAATTAAAATTAAAATTTAATAAAATTAATTTAGATTAAAATTAAAATTAAATAAAATTAATTTAGATTAAAATTAAAATTAAATAAAATTAATTTAGATTAAAATTTAGTAAAATTAATTTAATAAATAAAATTAATTTACTTGACGTGAAGTGGTAACCGAAAGGAATCTCTCCAGTTCAAAGAAAAAAAAACAATTTTATAATAAAATAATTATTCTAAAGTTTAATTATAGTTTTAAATTTTTATAAATCCACGTGTGACATTTGACATTGTATACACATATAAAAAATTTATTATTTCTCAATTAATTTGTATTTAGAACTTTATTATATTAATTTATTGGATTTTTTGTCGTATGCAATCTTTTATTGTCTTATATAACAAAAAGTATATTAATTCGTTATTAATTTGTATTTATGATAGTTGATATTTATTGATATCGCGGAGTTAAATAATTTTTAATAGCTGTAGATATAAAATTGATATTTATTATTTCACAATTAGTATTTATAGTCAATTTTATATTATATAAAATAACAAATATATATTATCATCTTAAAATTCCAATCATCAGAATTAAATTCTACTTAACTTGACCTAATTGTTTGACATATACGTAATAATAAATTAAATATTGTCGAAACTCGACGCGACTAAATGTCATAATATTAAAAAATAATTTTTAAATAAATAAATAAAAAAAAATAAAAATACCTAGAATTTAATTAAAAGAAAAAGTAAAGGAAAAAAGATTGCAAAGAAATTCTATGCGTTAAAGTGAGACGGGTTATGAGATCGGATGGCTATGCGTGATCGGGCACAATTACGCGTTATTTCTACCGCCAAAGGTTAATGCCGAGAAACAAGTTGATCGTTCGTGACCAGAGACGCTTCGTAATTAGTCATTATATTTGCGTTTTTAAAATATCTCTCATGGTAATCTTACTCTTTCTTCTCTCTCTCACTCTCTCTCTCTCTCTCTCTCTCTCTCTCTCTCTCTCTTCTTTCTCCTATTCTATAATCGATCCTTTATTTTTAATATTACGTTCGACATCTCTCTTCTTCATATATACATATATACATATATACTTTGCGAATATTTATTTTCTACATTATTTCGTATACTTCATTTTTATTACTTCACATAAAATAAATTTTGGCATAATCATGTATATATGTATGTATTTTTTACATATATTATCATATCAACCTATACTAATTTAGTCATTTCGTTTGGCAACAAAAATTTAGCACACTCGTTCACGATTATTTTAACTACATTTTTAATTATTTTTTTTTATAGACGAAAGATATAATAAAAGAATTCTTATATCGATAGTAAAAGGGGTAATTAGTAAATCCTGATAAGAAATAATTAAAAATATAAATATAAATTTCGTCAAGCTTATAGAATGACGTTGACAAAGATGATAATTGACAAAACCCTGACAAACTTAAAACGTAAAAGTAGGCACGCGTGATCGGTCGCAATCACGCGTCTACTTTAAAGGTTAATGCCGTATAGCCAGAAAAATACTGGAATTAATGCGTCGCGTGTGGCTACCGGTTGCGTGCCCGATGACCATTCCAAGCGATATCCGAAGGGAGAAAGAAAAAAAAAAGAAAAAATGTCTAAGTCCGATATGTCTCGTCGATGGTTAAAACCAACGGGCGTAAACGTGCGTTTAGAAAATGTGTGAGTATGTGCGCATAAGAGAAAGAAAGACAGAATGATTCCGTACAAATTTTATTTCTTTTCTAAATTCAAAAAAACCACTGATGATCACTTTATTAATTATTATTATTTAATTTTGTTATTTTATTTATTTTTTTTTGCACTCTAATCTTTATCAGTTGATTTCTTTTTCTTTCTGATTCCGTTTAGATTTCTGTTTTCTCTATCTATGGTGAGTGCAATCGATCGATCGAACGAATCCGTCCTCGACCTCACTCGAGACAGAGCAATCTCGTTTTCTTCCTTCTTTTGCAAAACATCCCAATGGGATTTCCAAGCAGCGTGGGAATACAAACGCGTAAGCGAGAGAGATCGTTGTATAGGACGAAAAAGGGAAGAAGAATTAATCGTTTCTAACATAAGTCAATAATCAGAGATAGTCAGTCAATCCTAAGAAGATTTTTCATTCCCTTTTTTTTAAATCATTCAAATATTGAAGTATATTTAATAGAGATACTTAAATAATATGAATTCAACCTTGGGCTTGAACGAAGATTGCTTAATGATTTCTAAACTCAACGATAATTACGAAACAATGATGAAGATTGTACGTTCGTAAGAAGATGTAATGAAACTCTATATCTTATTATTCTTATCCTTCTCTATAGCTAATCGAAAAGATAGGTGAGACAAAGTATGACTATTCACACGTATACATACATATATAAAATATATATACATACCCACGTACATTTAAGAATGTATGTAAACGTAGTTGATGCACACGTGTATTTGTAATATGCACGTATGTCTTTAGGTACACTTGAGTATGTATTTGTGTGTGTCTATGTGTAAGTATGTACCGAAGTCGATACCAAAGTTTGACGCTCGTAACTCGGCTCGTAATGACTTACGGAATTGCGCCCGGTCGGACGTGTAATTTACGTGCCTCGTAATTCGCGCCTCCTCGCGCTTGGGTCTAACTTACAGCGATCCGCTTACAATGTTACAAGCCGTATAAGACCCCTTCTACTTTGAAACGCTCGTAATTTCGGCGCTAACGATCATCGCGAGTCTGTGAGAAAGGCTCAGAAAGAGAAAGAGAGAAAACAAAATCGAAGAAACTTTGTAAGTTGCGTTGCATTTCGTTCCTTTCCGTTCCGATTCGTAAAAAACGAATCATTCTCGTGAATTACGATGATCATTGCTTTTTTTTATTTTTCTTGTAAAAGTACATTTTCATTAATGATTGAAAATTAACACCAGAAATATTTATTTTCTCCTAAGTATTTGTTTCTTTCTCTTTCTGTTTTTCTTTATCTCGTGATTTCGATTTCTAACGGTTCTTATGTTTCCGTATTAGCTTTATAAATACACGAGTACGGCCTAGCTCTTTATCAAGATGGTTAGAATGAGAGAGAGAAACGCACGCAAAACGATTCGCCTTTGGCATCTCGATCAGGTCAGAACCAGCGGCTTGACCCCATAGCCCGACCCCTAGAGATCGACCCTGCCATAGGATTCTCCAAGTCACGGAACTCGATCGTCTCTTATGACCGATCGCGTAATCCTATAAGTACCTTTCTTACTTTAAACTTAACGCATGCTTTTATACTCAAGCTGGTTTTTTACTCTTCTCGTTAATTATGAATAATAAACGCACACATACCAACGTATTTATATATATAATATAAACGTATGTACGTAGAGAAAGATAGTCTTCGATTTCATCGGAATTATTTTCAAGATTTTCGAAGATCACGAGAATCGCCTTTGACCGACGATGAATACGAGGAATAATAAAAAAAAAGGAAATAATAAAAAAAATATTTAAAAAAAGGTTTAGACCTCGGCGACGATAATATCGCACGCGTATACACATTATCTCGCGGAATATCTGCCGATAATATCGGGACAAGTGCTCGCACACCACCCCCATGAGTCGAAAGAGTCGAAGAAGGTGGAAGGAGGAGAAAGATAAAGAAGAAGAAAAAGAAAAAGGGCCTACGAGGAGAGTAGGAGGAGGAGAAGGAAGGCGCTGAGACGCACACCTTGCTTTAACTCACACAAACAAACTAGATTTTCACATTCTCTCTCTTTCTATGCGTTCATGCATATAT
>NW_015148970.1:5319742-5335069 GCF_001465965.1 Polistes dominula
ATAATAATAATAATAATAATAATAATAATAATAATAATAATAATAATAATAATAATAATAATAATCGAAGATCGTTAAAAGTGAAAATTTAAAATTCAGAAATGTTGAATAAAAATAGCTAATAGATGAAAAAATTTTTAATTAAGTATTAAGAAAATATAGAAAATAAAAAGAAATATAAAAATATATTTTTTATTATATAATAATATAATTATATTAAATTATATTAAATTAATATAAATACTAAATTATATATATAATAGAATTATATTATATTTATTTATATATTAAATTTTTTATAAATCTTTATTATACATATTTATTTATAATATATTATATAATTTATTATATAAATAATAATTATATATACAATTAATATACGTATTAAACATTTCATCATTACATACACACACCTACACACCTAAGCTCGTTTTATATAAATCAATAATTATTCAATCAATTCTGTATAAATATTTTAGTTGATCAAATCTTTTCGTATTAACATGAGTTGACCTGCAGACATGATTGGTACAAAACGATATCAAACGAATAGATCGAATTCTAATCGGTAAAACTAACCTATCGTTAGTTTAGCTCCCTAACGATATTTCATTCGGCGAGAAGGTTCAAATAGAGTTCTACTCGAGCAGAAGTCCCGTACGGGGTTTAAAATCGTCCCTGTACAAACTCAGGATTGCGTTGCCCAACTCATGCATAGAGTCATGACGAGTTTAAACGATTGCTTATTGCTTGGCCGGTGTAACCAGTCGTAGTGGACTCTGACGCACTGCCTCGGGTTCCGATCGTTTGTTATCCGCGGTTAGTCGTTCAACAAACTATCTACAGGGTGTATCAAATCTAAATTCAACATTTTTTATAATCCAACATTTTTTACTTCGAAACAATATTTTCAATAAACTCAATCTAATTTGTTTGTTCATTTTTTAAAATAATTTTCTAATGTCAATTTACGTTTAGATTATTTGGTTACTGTACAATTAAAATATATTAAATTAATATTTAATATTATAAATCTATTGTTTAATAATATTACATACATTATTAATAAATATATAATATATTTTTTAAAGTATATTATTTAATTATATTAAATTATTATCTAATATTATTTAATATATTATTTATTAATGATTTATAAATTATCTATTTAGTAGGGTAGATTTGTAATTTCAAATATTACATTTGCAGAGTAATCACAAAAATTTGTGTTAAATTAATAATTTTGTTAATACAAAATAATAATAATTCACAATAATATAATTAGGTTTTAATAATAAATTAAAAAATAAAATATAAGAACACACATACAAACAAAACAATTATAAACGTATTCCATATTTTTATTAATTGATTGATTTAATTTCTCTCATATAATTTATATTCATCTATAAACTATAGATTGGTTATCTATAAGAAAAAAAAAAATAAAAGGAATCGTTAGAGTTGAATGCAACCTACGAGAAATAAAATAAAATAAAAAAAAGATCATCGATTATTCGTCGAAACACGAATAAACTTTCTCTCTTTCTCTTTCTTTCTCTCTTCGAAGTTACCTCGATCGGTCGATCAATCTCTTCCTTCCTTCTTTACTTCCTTCCTTTGATTCTTTTTATTTTATCGAAAGATTCAGAAGATCCGTGTACACCCAGTACATAGTAACGTCCTACGTGTATCAGATAAGTATTACTACAGTCCATGTAAGTACAAACGCATTTATTCTATTCGCCGACCGACCGGTGGTCGGGATTTGCCGGACAAATCGACAATTCTTCGATAGCGAAAGATCGATCCTATTGAATTCAGTTTAAAAAGATTTTTCTTTTACTTTTCTTTTAATTTTTTTTTTATTTTTTTTTCTAAACAATGCGATAGGAAGAGAGAAAATAAGGATAGGGTAGTGTAGGACAAGAGAAGGGATGAAAAGAGTGGGAGGTAAATATAAGTGTTTGTAGATGAGTGTTCAGTTCATTTCAAACAACCAACATTGTTGAGTTATTATTTTTGTATTCCTTAATCCTCCTCCCCCACTACCCTTTTGTCTCCTTCTAACCCCACTATCTCCTCCTATCCCTTCCCTCTTCCTATATTTATTATAGTCAACAGATCTTGGTGTTCGTGGTGATTTTTATAGTATATTTTTAGTATTATATTTTTAACTTATATTTTTATATTTTTATATTATTATATTGTTATACTATTATATTTTTATATTAAAGGTCTTGTGATTCGAATTCCACCGATAATAATTTCCATGGTAATTTTTTGTAGTATTATATTTTTATAATATTATGTTTTTATATTAAAAATCTCGTGATTGGGAATTCCATCAATAATAATTTCCATGGTAATTTTTTAAAGTATTATATATTTTTTAGAAAAAGACTCATAATTGGGGATTCCATTAATTACCACAATTTCAATGATAATTTATTATTGTTACTGTATATGTGATCGAATTTTATATTTATATATCCTATTGTATTTTATTTTTGTAAGATTCTCGTTCTTAGAAAAGATATTTATTCTTAGGAGGAAAAAGAAGATCGATATATACCGAGGATCCGGATACGCGAACCTGCAAGGTCAGACCAGCGTGGGCAGGTATCCGTAACTCGATAATTTTCCAACGATCGCGCTTCCTGCTGGCAATTGATTAATGGTAGCCGCAAACGTCGACACCAAGTGCTACCTTATATATGTACATACAAGTATTACATTTATGTATATGTTTCTTTTGTAAATAAGTTCGTCGTGTGTTTATATTTATATATGAGGTATATAAAAATATATATTGGGTTAGGGAAAAAGTTTCTTAGTATTTTCCCAATAGATATATAGATGTATATATATATAGGTATATGAATAGGTAGTATGAGTATATATATGGTTTGCGAGATAAACGAAGAGGAGTCTTGATGTAAAGGCAATAAAAACGTTGGCGCATCGTTCGCAAGGTTACCCGTGGAGATTCGTGATTCAGTGATCAGTAAAAGCAGGTAAATCGAGAGCAAAACGCGTACCTTGACTCGATCTTTCTCTTCAGAATGAATCTTTCCACGTCCTTCCATTTTTCATCGATTTCAATCTTCTTTGTTTTCATTCAAATGTGGGAAATATTAAACTGTGATAAAGTTCAAATATACTAAAATGTTTACTTACCTTGAAACTTGATAAGATTAAAATTATTTTATCTTTCTAATATCTAAATATGTATAATATATTATTTTTATATTTATTTAAATAATAATTTGAATTTAATTAAATATTTAAATAACATTTTTGGGTTAAAATTTATTTTATGTATTTAATAAAAATAATTTACGAGATATTATTTAGTTCCTTTTTTTCTATATAATTAAATAACTAATTAATTTATTCAAAAAAAAAAAAAATAAGGAGGAAATAATTAAAAAGGTGGTGAGAATAATGAAAAGAAATAAAACAACGTTGATTAAACAAAAATATTTATTTTGTTTCTTACTTATTGTTAGGTATTGACTATTAGTCTTTATCGTCTTGAAGGAAACATTTACAATAGAAATATTGTCGAAAAATAAAGAGAAAATAATAACGAAAAGAAAAAGAGAAATAGAAATAGAAACAGAAATAGAAAGGAAATAAATGAAAATGAAATCATACTTTATCAGCAAAGAAAATTCATACACCAAGCAAAAGCAAGAAAAAAAAAACGATATCGACTTTGTAGACAATTTAACTTACTTAAATCTACTATTTACATGTTGACAGATTATAATTCTACTATTTATACACATATATATAATATATTATGTATATATTATATATTACGATCAATTTATTTTGATCGAGTATGCAATTAATTTACACGTGGAACTTTTATCATTTCCTTTTTTGTTTTTTTGCTAAAATGTTTATTCGTACATGATGTTTTTTTATTTCAAACGCACAAAAAAAAAATTACATTAATTGGATGTACAAACAGATAATGAATTAAAAAAAAAAAAAAATCGTTATTGAATGATTTATTTGTAGTGTGATATACTACGATGATTTGTTTAAATATATACACATTCCTCTATTATTTAATATATATATATATATATATATATATATATATATATATATATATATAAATATATACATACATATACATACATACATATATATTATATTATATTGTATCGTGTAAAGTATTATAATTGGATCGACTAATTTATTTATACATGTATACATATATTTTGTTTAAAATATCGATTTCCAATGAAAAAATCGATAGAATTTCGATTGTACCGTAATTTATTATTTAATCGAAATAAATTACAAGAGATAGAAGCGTTGTTGCATTATGTAAATTCGCTTCATTCGATCAAGCGTATATTTTATATGTATACAGTAGAACATCCAGTATTATCATCCTAATTTAATAAGGAAACATAACTGTTTTGATAAAAACAATTTTTCTATTGTATAAAATAGTTTATATAAATTGTTATATTTTATATTCAATTAGAAGTACTTCCACTTCATTATTCTTTGGCTCCATCAAAGTTTTATTCGCAAATGAAACTAAAATAATTTTTTTATTTGTTTTTTTTTTTTCTGTAATCGTAAATCACTCAAAAAATATTATAATCTAACAATTTCAATTAAACTTTCATTACTTTTTTTTTATTATTTATAGAATATTCTATAAATGGTTTTTTTTTAATTTTTTATATTTTTTTTTATTTTTTTTTTTTTTAATTATATTTTATATTCAATAAGAAGTACTTTCACTTCATTATTCTTTGGCACCATCAAAGTTTTATTCGCAAATGAGACTAAAATAATTTTTGTATTTTTTTTTTTATTTCTATAATCGTAAATCACTTAAAAAAATTTTATAATCTAACAATTTCAATTAAACTTTCATTATTTTTTTTTTATTATTTATAGAATATTCTATAAATGGATTTTTTTAATTTTTTATATTTTTTTTTATTTTTAATTTTTTTTTATTTTAACACTTATTTTTAATAATGCACGATTCGTTTTTCATAATATCATTAATTGAGAACTATAATTGATATCAATTTCTCAATTGGAGCAATAAAAAAAAAAGAAATTCGTACAAAGAATTTAACACATTTTAATTATTAATTTTAATAATAGTAAATAACATGAATAGGAAAATGTATAATCAGTGGTTCCTAAAACGTGTATGTTAATGCACAAATTCGAAATTTAATCAGAGTTAGTTCATGCCAATAACTCAATTGATATTAATTTTTATTTTTGCTGAAACCTGTACAAATAAAACGCATTTTATTTATTTATATTAAACAAGAATTTTTAATTTCTTTTAGATTTTGTTTACAGAACACTTCGAGAAAATTTGGATTCAGCAAAGGATGTTTAGAATAAGAAAAAATTTAGGAACCACTGTTATACATTGTGTTCAAATAAAATTACATTTCAATAATGTTGATCATTCGAATAGAAAAAAAAACCTTTTAAAACACTAGATCGTGAAATACTGGAAGTTCCATTGTACAAAAAGAATGAACACATAATATAAGACCAGAGCCAACCCAATTAGAGTTCAAAAGAATTCTAAAAGGTTTCTTAAAGCATAAACGGTAACGATGAGCTTTTAACTGTCAATGTTAAATCCAAAGGTTTGCCTTTTCTTTTAGTTTCGCCGTTGAGTGAACTATCGCTGTTAGAACTGTCATCTTTGTCGTTAGAATCGTTATCATCGTCATCATCGTTATCCTCGTTTTCCGTAAGATTATTATTAGACCTGGTTGAACTCCGACTAGATCTAATACTAAGATCGATAGGTTCTTTTTGTTCAACAGCTAGTCCACCTATGCAAGGAATGGCAAGTGGAACGTCACCGCCACGTTGAGTACGTAATGCCGTTGCTGGGGTAACCAAATTTGCTTGAGGATAAATAAGTCCTAATGGTGGATAAGAAAAGTAACCACCAGTGGTAAGGGTAACCGTTGCGTTGATTTTTCTAGCTGGAAAATAATGATCGGGCGAAGTTCTCTTGGAATTGGAATAACTCATTGCAGAATTGCATCTTGATTCGCCCTCTTGAAGTCTATCAGTTCCATTATCGTTCGGTGAGCTACCGCAATCACTTGGCGGTTCCGATAAAGTCTTGCAGTTCGATAAGAAAGGTCGGAAAACTTCAGGTACACTACTAGGTACTACTACGTCCGATTGCATATAATTCAATGAATAGTTTGGTGAAGAAGTTGGTTGCACTTGTTGTGGTTGTTGTTGTTGATGATGATGTTGATGCAACTCTTCTTGTTCCTGTTCCTGTGGTGATTTAATATTTCGTCGTTTATTTGGAGAGGATGATAAATCATCATCCCTCGATGGTTCCGATGATGCCCGTTTTTGTTGCTGTTGTTGTTGACCATTAGCATATATCCTATCATTATCCCTTTGCCAATTTAACATATGCAATTGAGCGTGTAAAGCTATGTCATCCGGATGAGGTGACTTGATCTGTTCAGGAAATTGTCTCGGTTGATCTGCAGAATCCTTGGCGTCCTTAGACCCGTAAACAGTGACTGCTGCAGCCTGTTGACCTTGAGGTTGTTGCAAGAATCCCGGAAGGAAGGCAGATCCGAACGGGGATAGGGCGGTCGATGCCACATCGCTGTTCGTGTTAGAATTAGTCCCATTCTGTAGTAGGCAATGGATCTTAAACCAGTTGGAACGTCTCCCGTAACGCGAACCTGACTTGGACATACCAACCATCAGGCACTTCTTCAATCTACAAGCCTTGCATGACGTACGATTTTTCTTATTGATCACGCACTTTCCTCCGTTTTTGCATTCTGAAATGCTACCCAGGTTGTTGTACGTGCGACCGAAGAATGACTGTAATCAGAAATAATACAAATTATTTTAATTTTTTTCTTTCGTATTACATACATATTTGTATGTGTGTGAGAAAGAAAGAGAGAGAGAGAGAGAGAGAAAAAAAACATATTTCTTGTTCTTTGGTAGGGTCGAACCATATAAAGGGTCATGCCAAGATTCTTTCGAATACAAGCCACGCGCTTCTCTACCGGATTAAACGTCAGAGTTTAATGTTACGCGCGTCACGAGAATTAGCATGCCTCCGCGCCTAGAAAGAAAGAAGAAAGAAGAAAGAAGATGGGAAGGAAGAAACGAGGAAGGAGAAGAAGGACGAAAAGGAGGAGTATATACGTGGCGTGGCCGCTCGTAAAGTTAAACGCCTGTCGGCCGACGATAAAACCGCCTCGAAGAAGGAACCTTGCGCACCTTCCAGAGGTGCACCTTAGCGCGCTAGCAAACCCTCTCGCCGCTCGCACGCTCATCGGCCACTAATTTACGACGTGGCTCGTTTTTTTTTCCTCTTCTTCTTTTTTTTCTATCTTTTTCTTTTACCCTTTCGTTTCTTCTTTACTCACTTTTTGCAAGTATCATCCCCCCAACTTCTTACTCTCATTTTAATTCTATCTTGGAATATTTTCTAGAATGATTTTTTATACTCCAATTTTTCTTTGGGGGTTGGGGTTCTATTTTTTACGTTAATGACGATTATAGTCGGCCCAGTTGTTCGTGGTTATAATCGTTGAACGAATTTTAATAAATAATAAGGTTAGAAAATAATCTTTTCTATGTATTTTTTAGATTTTGTCCTAATGGTTATAATGGTCAGATTTAGAAAATTATTTTTATAGAAATATTATTAGATAAAATTAATAATTGGACATTTTTACATCCTAGTACATTTACAAGCGGGAATTTAAAGGGTTAAATTTGTATAACTTTCGTTTTTCTTTTAAACGAAATTGTGTAAATAATTTGAACGAAATCGAATTTGGGTGTCAACCATTTTTTAACATGTACGTCACAGATTTACCATTACTTTCGACGATCATTGCGTGAATGGAATCGAGAGTGTGATTTATATTTTTCGACAATTGAAATCAGTAATACTAAATTGTTCTAGAATTTGTATATGTATCATTCCGAAAAGTGAGATAGAAAAAAAAAACACGAATAAAGAAGAAGTTGTAAAAGATTGAGGAAGGTATTTAAAAGAAAACTGTACGAGACTGTTTAGCATAATCATCCGAGGACCGCACCTTTTTTAAAAGAAGAAGAACAAGAAGAAGAGGAAGCATCTGCTTATGTCGACGATATCTTGTGAATCGTATCGGTGTTGAGTCATAAAGAATGAAAGAAAAAAAAAAGAGAAAGAGAGACAGACACAAAAACACACACACACATACAAACATATTCAAATTCCGGGCTCCACCTGACGAGAGGGGCCCCCACGTGGGCGGCTTTGTAACGGTTCGAAATCCCAAAAGCTCACACACGCGTAGCGGTACGTGTCCCAATTGGGATCTAACCAATCGAACGAGGTTGAATTTGTCGCGTTTCAACAACCTGTATGACCTACATATCGTAGATAAGTAATACCAAATACTATGTTTAACCTATCAACTTGACTATTATAACAAATTACTGACGTGACAAATAATCCCCCTTTCCTTGTCTAAACAACATTAGGTTCTAACTGGTTAAAAAAAAAATAAAAGTCTACGTAATATCATCAAATGATTTTGAAAGATAGAAATAGAAGAAGTAGGATAAAAATGGTAGTGTGGGGATTCTTGCGTAGTCTCAAGCAGCAATAAAAAAATACACAGAAATAAAGGAATGACAGAGAGAGGGGAAGGTAGATGAAGAAAATAGGTGAATGGGGAAGGGGGAAGGTATCTAAAGGTACAACGGGATTCGCTAGAGAAACATATTGCGTAAGAATAAAACCACGCGTGTGTGTCGCCTCGAGTTAACAAGTTTTTGCAAAGTTTTCCCCCGTGGAGTCTAGCGTGTGGACCACATAGAGAGTAGAACAACGCCGAACGGCTCGCGGATTACGATGACAACAACGACGACAAGAGTCTCTTTCTAACTCGGACGTAAAGAACAACAAGTGAATACTGGAAATGTGTTTGCCATTTAAGGTTCATGCGAGAGAGTTAGTTAGGTATCGTATCGTATCGAATCTCAGTTGGCACGTCCGGAATCCTGGATCGATTTGTAGCAACTGCTACTGTAAAGGTAATCGTCGTAGGAGAGAAATCTTTGTCCCTGATCGTGAAAAAGAAAAAAGAAAAAAAAAATACAAACGAGAGTTGACTATATTTGATATACACGAATTTTTGATCCAAATTTTTTTCCTTAAGTTCTTTAAAAGATTCTTCTTAGTGTCGTTTAAATATTCTTGCATAAAAGAGACATTTTATTTATACGAAAATGAACGATGATCTCACGAAGTTTTCCGTTCGCGACTAGCTAACTGTCATGGCAAACAACTAGAAGAAGACGGTCTCGTTTGAGTTTAAAGATGAGTTTCTTTATTCATTCTTTTATTCTTCTTCCTTATATTTTCTCTTGTTAAAAAAAATAATGTTTTATTTGGAAACGTTTGAATCAAGAAGTTTAAGCAATTTATTATTCTTATCCGATTGCATTATAAAAGTAACTCTCTCTCTCTCTTTCTCTTGATCTGTATTATCTTTTCGAAATAGGAAACATTCCGATATGGAATGACACGTGTCACCGAGCCTACAATTTACGATAGTTTAAACCAAACCTAACGTAGGTAGTTAGGTAGATAGGTATAAGTACTTACACTGTACACATACGTACAATTTCCTCGAAAAATAGTTACAAGCAAAAGGCTACGTTTGGGCTTTTCTATATTACTATGGACCGGTACACGTCTCTTTGTAGAAAGAGAGATATACTGTTGAGTACAACATACAAATATATATATATATAAAACTATGTGTAGGTTCTATCGATCGTAGTGGTTAACAGTAAGTCGCTAGAGTAACGTTGACTGCCGTTTCTGGATAGCGGTTACGGTCTTTGCGGAACGTACCTACTCACTTGCGATGTAATCGTGCGTTATAGGCACGATCTCTTTGAGAGGATTCAAGAGAGGACTCCTATACGCATCTTCTATCTCTATTTCTCTCTCTTTCTTGTACTCAAGAAAAGAGGCACCTGTGCTAAGAGGACGACGAGCCTTTTCTCATCTTCGTCACACCCACGCGTTCTGTTAAATCGTTTCGTCTCTCTCTCTTACACGCATATGCTTGTATGCTTCAACGAACAGCTACGAGAGTCTCTTCCTTGGTCCATTTAACCTCTCTCTTTCTATTTCTCTCTTTCTCATCTTCGTCGTAGTCGTAATCCCATAGATCCCTCTCTCGTTCTTCTTCTTATTCTCTTTCTCTTTCTTCTTCTTCTTCTTCTGTACACTCGTGCGCGTATCAACAATCTATATTAAGGACGTGGGAATGTGAAATGGCCTGTCCAGCTATGCCAACGGTGCTATAGGAGTCGCGGTGTGGTCGTGTCGGCTGTCTCACAGTTTCCCTCTCTCTCCTCTCTTCTCTTCCTCTCTCTCTCTCTCTCTCTCTTCCTCTTTCTCTTACTCTTCGTGTCGCGCACGCTTTTGCTCTCGACCTCAACCGTTCACGAATCCCACGGGATGTTACCGTCCTCACCCCCCACCCACCCTTTCTCATACCTTCATATACCTCGATCAATTTTGTTTGATTACTCGAAATTTGTTATTTATAATATTTTATTAATGTTGTTAATTATGAAAATAAATATCTATAATAATTTTAGTATTGATATGTATTGATTAAAAAATATCTTTGTGTAGAAGGTATCCTAAAAATTGTTTTACTGAATCAAGAAATTTAAAATTAATATTTTTATTGAAGTATTTAAAGTTTAGTGACATCGAAGTGAATATCAATATTTTAATTATTGATTTAAATATTATGCAATATAGAATTAAAAAGCAAAGTAACATATAATTAAATTAATAAATTAATAATTTGTCTTTTGATATTTTTAATTTTATTGTAGCACCATTATTTTATTTTAACAGCATTATAATAAATAATTAATGTATATTATACCAAAGAAAATTAAAAATTAAAATGCCATATAGTTACATTAATAAATTAATAATTTGTCTTTTAATAATATTGATTTAATTGTTAAATAAAAGAACAAGTTTTGGAATATATATCATTCTATATGCATACATATATTGATATACATATATTTTCTTAAGTAACATTGCTTGATCATGCATCGATGTCTCTCACAAATCGCAATGTATTATTATTAAATTAATAATTTGTTTTTTAATATAATTGATTCAATTATTAAATAAAAGAACAAGTTTTAGGATTCATCATTCTATGCATGCATATGTATTGATATATATTTACTTAAATAACATCGTTTGATCATGCATCGATGTCTCTCACGATGAGAAAGAAAACGTCTCGCTTGTCCACTCGTTAACATCTCCGGACTTGCGCATTAGCACATGAATGTGCCGTATAACGTGTTTTAACTATATCGACGGCGCTATAGTAAAACGCGTGACCCTGATTCGCGTGCGAAGAGGAAAGACTATGACGACGACTATAAGATGATGATGACGATGATGAAGACGATAGACGAGGACGAATACGAGGACGAAGAAGAGGACGAACTCTTCGAACGTAGTTCACGAACGATCTCTGCGTCATGATCTTGAAGATCATCATTGCTTCCTCCTCCTACTCCTCCTACTCCACCTCCTTTGAGTTTAATCCTCCTTTTGCTAGCTAACTTTCACAGAGTACGACGCACACTCGAACGTTGCTGTACTCGATGTGTGATCTAATTTATGATCTTCTGGTCATCCTACTACTACTACTAGTACTATTATTACTAATACTATTACTAGTACCGATATTTTATTTCTAAGAGAATTATTATATATCTGATTGATTTATTCTTTTCAATTCTTCTTCTTCTTCTTTTTTTTATGAAATAATTATAGAAGACATAAATATTTTGTAGTCATTTGATAAATGATTCCTAAAATTGTTTATTTTCTAAATAATTGTTTCTTAGAAAATAATTTGCAACAAAGGTGTAATGCATTTATTTTTATTATTGTCAATATTCTTTTTGCAATATAATACTTTAATAAAACTCTATTCTTCCACTCTATATATATATATACTTATTTACATATAAGTATAAATCCTTAAATGAAAATGAATATCTAATCCTGAGAATTATTTTGTTACATTGAAATAAACATTTTTTATATTCTATTTTTTTTTTGTATATAAAGTGATAACAAATTATTAATATGTTTTGAAGTAATTTGCAAGTGAAGTGTCATTTATCAAACAATGTACAATGTTTGATAAATGTTATAAACATTAATTAATTTTTTGATTTATTATAGGAAGAGATAGAATTTTCTTATCGTAAATTATTAACTATAATTATCATAATTATTGTTATAGTAATGATTTGATAAATTATTATTATTTTTATTATTATTATTATTATTATTATTATCATTATTATTATTATTATTATTATTATTATTATTATTTACTTTAAGTATACATCCTTACACATCTGTGTAAAGGATTCCGCGTCTAATAATAATCAATTGAATCAGTATTAACGATCCACACCTTCGATCTTTCAATCCATTACGACTTTCCTCTTTGAAGAAGTAAATTAGCATAGCTCGTTAACTATTTATTCGTTCCAGGAAAGGAATGATGTACTTTGCCCGTAACACCGTGGTCACCTGAAAGATCCGGTGTCTCTTAAGATTTTTCACTTTTTTTTTATTCTTAACTTCTAGTTCTTTTTTTTTCTTCTACGCATATTCATTCCTTTTAAATTTTACGATGAAAAAAAAAATTCTCTCATCCATCGTAGTATTCTACGAAGTGTGTGTGTGTGTACGAAAGTGATACAAGTGCAAGCGAGTTTAGTTTTGGCTAGTATCCAAGAAAATCAACTATAAAAACGAAGCAAACAGACGCTGTTTTGCGAAAGGAACAACTGTGAGGAGGAACAGGGGAGGAGAAGAAGGAGGAGGAGGAGGATAGAAGAGTGTAGTAACAGCTACTACTTGGTTGCTATACTTGAAGTAAACCGTGCAATGTACGTGCAATGACGTCATTGAAAAACGACGCAAACCTTGGAAGAGTTAGGTGCATTTTGCATGCAAAACGTAACGCCAAGATCACTCTCGTTTTCATTTCTAAGCGATTTTCAAGAGAATTTCAACTCTACGCAGTAACGTGGTTAAACTCATCTATTTTACTTTTGTATATGTTTAATTCTTATTCTTTTTATTCTTCTTTGAAAGAAGCCGAGTTTAAAGAAGAAGTAGAAGTAGAAGATAAGAAAGAACCACGAAGAGAGAGACTTAAAACCACGACGAAGAAAATCTGCTTACGGATTTACGACATCTTAAATAACGCGTGGCATCGGCACGGTTATTTCTCGTGCAGAATCGAATTTCCTGCATCGGCTGACACGAAATGCTTCCACGTCGCACAATATCGCGACGATTGAATTGCAGATCTTCGTCGTCGTCTTCTTCGTAGTCGTCGTCGTCGTCGTCGTCTTCTTCTTCGTCCTTCTCGTACGAGTCGACAGTTCCTAACAGTAGGAACAATGAACGACGGTTATTGTATGCTGATTCTCTCTCTTACTCTTTCTTTCTTCCTTTCTTTCTTCTTTCCTTTTTTTTTTTCTTTCTTTCTCTTTTCCCCCATCGTGGTTTTGAAAGTACGTTTCTCCCGATGTTGCACACCGCGGTAATAAAAATTTCAATGTTGCTACCTGACTCGGTCCCAAAACTACGAAGCTTTGATTTTCACCCATCGTGAAAGCTGTTCATTCGGTTACTTGGGAGGGGGGAGGGGGTCTTTGAACCTATATATAATACTTATGATAATAACACTAATATTATATACATAAAATTTTTTTTATAGCCAATCAATGTGTTCAATTCATTAAACCAATTTTATAATTTATAAATAATGTCGTGGGAAGAAATAATATTCGTACTTAAGTTAGTAAAAAAATTTCTATTTTATTTCGAACAAATAGAATTTACTGAACAGTAAAAGAACAGTAGGAACGAATGAGAAGAAGAAGAAGTAGAAGAAAAGGGACAGTCGTTGACGGTAGAGAGTCTTTACGGTTGGAAGCCGGCAAGATCGTACGTCAGAAATTTTTTTTCCCAACCAACTCGGATATGGCTTCCGAGGATTTGTCAGGGTGAGCTATTTGCTTGCTATTTTGTAGTCTATCTATCCCCTTACGATCTTTGCACGCCGCCGAAGAAATAAAATAAGAAGAAGAAGAAGAAGAAGAAATGGTAAAAAAAGAAAATAGAAGAGAGGGTGGGAAGGGGGAGATTTAAAAGACATGAGCTGTTATCCTTCGGCATTACTTTTATCCTAAACGTCCATCCTAGACGACGTAGTACCTTCTAGTATTGGAGTGATCAGTCCTACCGCGGATCCGACGTCGGATAGACGAGAACCTAACGATTGACGCACGTGAACGATTCACGCTACCAATAGAGAAAGAAAAACAGAGAGAGAAAACTTCTACGATCTTCGGAGGGCTACATTACGAGCTATTCGAGGACAAGAGACGTTTTAACGGGGAGGGTTGGATCGATAAAGAGAAAATAAAGAGAAACAGTAGTAGAAGAAACGCGTGAGAAAATGCACCCAACTTAAAATACCCATACACATACACACAAATATATATATTATAATATCATACAAATAAGTTTATTATATTTCATTTTTAATTTATTAATATTTATTTTTATAATATTATAAATTTTAATAAATATAAAAAATTTATAATATTATAAAAATATATATATTATAATTAATCCTAATATAAATATAATATAATATAATAAATATAATAAATATATTCCAAACTTGATATTTTCTCTTTCATTAAAAATTCATTTAACCAGCAATGACTTGAAATAAACTTCATTTAGTGATTTTTGATTGAGAACATTAAACAATCCTATATACAGTCGTTAAGTATATAGAATCTAGTCTTCAAATAAAAATCAATACCTACCTAAATTTAATCGATCTCGATCAAAAGATCGATAGAAATCGAGTTCTCGTTGGTGAACGCGGGTAGTAGTAGTCGTCGGGTGGGAAAGAGCGCAAAATGTCGAAGTAAGCTGGCTAACATAAATCGAGTTGAGTTCAAAGCGGGCCTCCTCTCTTAAGAACATTTATATATATAAACGTATTTATAAATGTACTGACTTCCAAAACGTAACCAACGTAAGTGTAATATACATACGCACACACCTATATTTATATAAACGTACTTACAAACGTACAGGACTTACAGAACGTAACCAACGTAAGTGTAATACATATATATATA
>NW_015148970.1:5335121-5390405 GCF_001465965.1 Polistes dominula
TATATATATATATTATTCAGAAGTGTAAGAACGGATCGTCGTTCTATTGAATCGCTACCGTGTGCGTTTCGCAACGCATAATCTACGATCGGGTCGTCCTGCCTACGTCCTCGATATTATCGCCGAGAAAAGAGTAGTAGTAGCAATAGTAGTAGTAGTAGTAGTAATAGTAATAATAATAATAGTAGTAGTAGTAGTAGTAGTAGTAGTAGTAGTAGTAGTAGGAGCAAACGTTTGAGCTCAGGCAAAACCGAAGACCCGCATTGTGATTCGTGGCACGCGAAAGGAGGAGAGACACTTCCAACGCAGCGCGCGTCCAACTTCCACAGCACGGACCTTTTTATCCTCCCCCTTTTCCCCCTACACCTTTTTCCCTCTCCTCCTCCTCCTCCTCCTACTCCTATTATTTCTCCTCTTCATCGTCTTGTAGTTCTTCTCTTCGAGAGAAAACGTTATCTTTGCAGAGTCTACTACAGTCTAGACGACTATCGTCATTGATCGAGAGAGAAAGAGAGAGAAAAGAAGAGAGAGAGAGAGAGAGAGATAAACTTTCAAACATTCGAATATGTTGTACTTCGTTTGAAAACGTTACTTGAATTGTTAAAATCATACGATACGATTAAATTATTTGACATTTTTCGTTTTTCTTTGTCAGTTACTTGTCCCATGCTTTTTTGATTTCTGGTATAGGGTTTTTTTATTCTTATGTATTTTTTAGAATTTATTTACGAATTAATATAGGTTTTGATTTAGGTTTAATAGGTTTAATTGGTTTTTAGTTATATTATAATATAATTTTAAAAAATATATATTTGTTATATTATCATATAAAAATTATATATATTTTAATACAAAAATTATATATATAAAATATAAAAATATTTGTTGTTATTAAAATATAAAATATATATTATAATAATATATAATAAATAACGTAATAATGTATAATTATAAATATATTATAATTGTGGAATTTATTTAAGAATAACTTAATAGAATGATTTATATTTTAGGTTTATTATAAATATATTTAATTTCCTTTTTTTAGTTAATTCGAACCAATAAGAAATGCCTTTTGTATTTCACTTTAGAAACGATATCGTTACGTAAAAAAATAATAAATATAAAATAAAAATAATTTAAAACAAATAAGACAAACAAACTAACTAAAGAAATAATGGAATAACCGAATCAAATAAGTTAGAGAAATGCTTGTTTATTTACGTGGTTATCCGCGAGAAAGACCTATAAGTCTGATCCCACTACTAGTAGTAGTAGTGTGTTCTTCCTATTATTCTATTCTTCTTCCTTCTTGGTGAAAGCCAACAACGATCGTGTTGTCGGCTAGAGAGTCTTCCTAATAAACCCGATTACGACGTAACACTCGCGTGGTGGATCGCATCGCGACGAAACTTTCGCGGGGTTAAAGGTAATATTCTCGCTGTATAATACCATTCGAAATACTATTATGGTAACGTTCATTGTTTAGATGTTTTCTCTCTTTAAGGTTCCTTATAATATAACGTTTTAACATTTTCCGACAATTTAATCTTAGGTTAATGCTAATGTAAATTATTATCCATCATTTTGTTTTAACTTTCAATCATTAATTTAATATTTCTAATGAAGTTATCTAACATTCATTTATACATTTATTTTTTCTTATCAAAGTTACGTTAATTATTTAGAAATTAAAACATTTAATATTTTTTTGACAATGTAATTTAAAATATTAATTTATAATTTGTTTTATTTTATTAAATATTTTGTTATATTTTATTTGTATATTTGATATTTAATATATTTGTTTTATTTTATTGATTTAATATTTTTAACACAAAACTTATTTAAGATAATATTTTAAATGTTACTCATAGTATTTTCATTTTTACTTTTAAGTCGTCACCCTAACTAACCATTCACTGTTAAATCCTATAAACATTTGTCATAATATCTAATAAAGTGTCTCTTATAACACAATATTATTTAAAAAAAAAAAATATTAGTCAAGTCTTTGAATGAAATTGCTATGAGAGTTGAAGAAAATTGGCCGTAAATCGAGGACATGATTGCGAAATGCGATCGTTTCGAAGAGATCGACCGCATTTGCGTTAGACGCGAGGTCGCGACGCGTTGCACGATTGAAGTCGGTTGTCTTTGGGTTGCGCAGGATGGTCTTGGCCGAATGTTAAAGACCAATCTTCAAGGGCATAACGATTCGTTTCTCGATCTCGTCCATCGATCACGTCTAAGGCGTGAACTGGGCCACCTGGTACGTGTACGCATCTTCTTTTTTCAGTTACGCATCATCATACCTTTATAATACATTCTATAGAAAATGTTAAATTAAAATAACCATCCTATAACACGGATGATATGTGAAATCGTGTTATATGAAACCTAGAATTAATTATTTAAAAGTAATTTAATTTTTAAATATATGTTAAATAAAAATCATGTTATCCAGTATCGTACAAAGATTTTTGTTCTACAATGTTCATATCATTTTATTGGATACCGTGTTGTAGGAGGGCTACCTGTATTTGAAAGTATGATAAAACACAAGATACGTTTAGATAGTAGAATCTCAATAGATCCTTTCATAGATCAAAGATAATATTATGATACTCGTAAAACGAGTGAACTCGATTTGGGTCCAAAAGGAAACGGCAATCGGCAAACAGTACGACGACTTGGGGTTGGGCGTTTCCGTCAAAGAGCAACCTCGTAAATCCAAAACAATTTATACGATCATTCTGTGTGATAATATATGTGTTTCTTTTTTTTTTCTTTCTATCTGTAGTCTTTCGCGGTTAAAACGTTTTCTCGGGTTCGCCAAATTCGTCTTGGTGTGTCCGATCTTCCGTGCTGATCGAGAACGCGCATTTACTACTACTACTACGTGACAACCATAAACGTGTTCTTAGTACTTTTAACAGCGAAAGTGACTTCTTTGGTTGTGCTTTTAAAAGAACTCTAAAGATAAATAACCAAAAGAAAGAAGAAAAAAAAATTATTCAAGAAGGGGAACTGGCAGGCAAGTACGATCGTAATCTAATGCTAGGAATAAAATCGTAAGAAAAATTTATCCGTTTACCGAGATGTATTTTTTTTCTTATCATCTAATAAAATGAAGAAGAAGAAAAAAAAGAGAGAAGGAGGAGGAGGAGGTGGAAAAAGAAAAATAGTTGAGTAAATCGATTCGATCGGAGTAAAAAAAAAAGTAGTAAGGATTTGAACGTGATATCACGTGCATTACCGGGATCGGATTATTCCGATTCCACAAGCAAGTTTTGCGAGATATCCGGCGGTGTGTTGTTGCTGGTCGGGTTCCTATCGTGGAATCTATTTGCAGCACCGGCATTTAAATGGCCGGCAATTAGGGAACGTAATAGCGGCAGTTAAGAAGCGCGTCGCGCCACCAAGTTGGTAACTAAACCGATTCAACAGCAATGCACTCTGTGTATATATGCGTACCATAGAAAGAAGAGATACGTGTAGATGAAAGAAAGAGAAAAAAGATAAATATAAATGAAAAGAAAGGTTGAGAGAAAGAGATAGAAAAGATAGAACGTGAAAGAAGTAAAAGAAAACTACTACTACTACTACTACTACTACTACCACTACTACTACTACTATTACTAATACTATTACTACTACTACTACTATTTCTCTCGGATTCTTGTCGTGTGTTAACACGCGCCACCTTATACCCCGAGCCTAATGTCACTTTATGAGAGAGCTAATTGTACGGGGAAAGATATCGCGAAGAGATTGGGTCCATAATCGAGTTTACGGCGCTCTTAGCGCGAGTACACTCATCAGAGACGACTTATCCCGCTTGCCATCTTCGAACTAACCGACCTTCCCCTTGGCTATTTGCCGACTTTGCGACTTCCACCGTCTCATTCTTTTAATTCCTTTTTTTTATGCTTCTTCTTCATATTTTTCTTAGCGAAATTTGAGTAGCTGTTTAGATATTTGTCTCTTCATTTTGTTGGATTTTATTACACGTTTAATTATTCATATATATATATGTTATATATGTTCTTGTAATTATGACTGTGGATTAATTGTACGTCATGTAATTGGAAATTATTAATTTGTTTTAATGATATGAATTAAAATAGTGTTTAGTAGATGAAATAAATTAGAAAATAAATTCTTTTTTTTAGTAATTTTAGATTCATTTGTCAGGTGACTTTCGTAATTAGAGTCACGTATGTTTGCATATGGTAATAAGTAATATATTTATTTTATTATTTTCCTTTTTATGGGTTCGAAGTACAATACTTTTCTATTGAACAATATCTCGTTTACTATATTATTATTATATAATAGTATTTATTTTATATATTATATATATTATTATATGTAATCTCATACAGAATATCTCTTATTAACAAATAACATAATTTTTCTAATAACTACATTATGTTTATATATTATATTTATATTTTATTTATATTTTATTATATATATATATATATATATATATAAGTATATTATATTAATATATAGTTAATAACTATAACTAATACAACTATATATACAAATATAACATATTATAATACTACATATAATATATATTTAATAACTATAACTAATAAAACTATATATAATATATACAACCTTGTCTTTTAGATCAATACTATTAGATATTTTATTAACAAAAAATATAATTATTATTGTAACTTTTTTCAGAAAAATTACTATCAATTTTTTTATATTTTACTCCCACAGATTTTTCAAGAAAACAAAAGCATATATGCAACATATATATATATATATATATACATCAAACTTTTATGTGTACTGATTTTTGTCTCTGAATATCTTTTAAACGCTTAATTTAGTCACCAAAAACTAAGATACCATTTTTATAGAGCAGTTAATTTCCTACAAAAATTTGTATTGTGCACTTTTTATTAGTCATTTATTGTCGAGTTATAAAATTCATAAACAAAAATGAAATTTGTCTAAAAATCATCAAATTTAAATCTTCAATATCATTCAAATGGTGAGGTTTACGGAAAAAATATAAGATACCTTTTCTGTAGAGCATTAAATTTCCTACAAAATTCGTCTATAACATTTTTCTGTACAATCAATAAATAATGAGGTATGAATTTTAATCTATTAGACTGAAAAAAAAAAATAAAAAACTGCGATGCGGAGGATCTTCCTATTAAAATTAAGAGCTCATATTTGGTGAGAATTGTTTTAAGGTTTCTAGCAACCCATTTTTCCGTGGCACTTGAAAAAAAAAATAAGTCATTTTTTTGACCTACCCTAATATATATATATATATATATATATTATCATTTAGATTAATATCACTTATTCCCTTTCCCTTATCGTCTAACATAATACGAATGCAAACGTAAGTTGGTTTACCTACTAGTTTCGACGTTCCCCAAGTGTTTGCGTAATCATTAGAAGTTGGTACCTGAATCGATAGCCAAGGTACGCACGATTCACGATTACGACGACAATTACGAACTAAACTATTACGAGTTTGGCGCTTATGCGAGTTAAGTTTAGTAGCTCGTAACCAAAAAAAAGAAAAGTCGAGTATTGGAGCCGGGTATAGAACGAATTCTTTGAGAAAGAAGGTGGACATTAAAAGCTTACCTACCTAACACTGTCGTTACATTTACTCGTGAAGAAATGAGACTATTCCTAGTGTAAAGTTGGTATATTTTTACTAGAACTAGACCAAGAATAACACTAACGCGTGTTTTAAATCAATGACGTAAAATTACGTGTGTAATGGATAAAAAGAATGAAAGAGAGAGAGAAAAAAGGGGAGGAATGAAGTTTAAAAAAAAAAAAAATAAAAAAAAAACGAGAGGAACGAACGAACGAACCAGTCTACTAATCTGTGGTTCGTGACGAGAAATCCTAATCAGACTCGAGGAAATTGCCGGTCTTGTGTCGTTCCAAGTGCGTCGCCTTGTTCTTCTTTAGAAAAATCCGATCGATCTATCGATCTATCGATTCTGATTTACGGATCAAAGGTATTCGAACGTGTACTATATATATTATAGTTTCTATTAAAATACGAGAACAAATTTTTTCTATGATCCTAACTATCCTAATCTTTTATTACTAGATTAATATTGGTATAATTATTCTTTCTTTTTTAATGTTTAAAATTATTATATTAAATACAATATAAATTATTTTATTGATAAATTAATAAATTAAATATTTTTTTCAATTATTTTATTTTAATTTAATTATTAGTGATATACATATATAAAAATAATTTAAATATCTATCGTAAAAATATAATTTAACGTTATTTATTTTAACGATAATGTTATGGTTTTCTCCAATAAAATTAAAAAAATATATATAAAATAAATATAATAAAAATATACAATATATAATAAATATAATACAAAAAAAGAATAAAATAAAAAAAAATAAGAAAAATAGGGAATCTTGTAGAAAGGTTAAGAATAATTTCAGACTGTAGAAATCGTAAAGTATCGTCTCGTCTTAACGGAAGTTTAGCGTTCCAGTAACTAAGTGCTTTTTCGAATCGTCTGCGACCGGAAATGTCGTTAAACTACATCGAATTTACTCGTAGAAGGTATAGAAATCTCTTCTAACCGAAACACAAAACGCATACCGTAATAAATAGAAGAAAAGTTTACTTGGGTGAAAAATAAAAAAATAAAACAAAAAGTATTTTCGGTCATTCCGTTAGTTTTTGCCATTATACACAATGAACAACGAGCCAATGAACGTAGACTACTTTGAACGAAGAACGTATACGAAAGCCTTTTGTAGCATCTTTTGACGTCCTCGAAGGAAGGAAAAGAGTCTCGCGACCTCATTGTCAAACGATGAATAACCGAAGCACCTTCTGAATCATTCCAGGCCTTTTTTTTATTTTATTTTTTTACGACCCACAGAAAATGAGAGAGAGAGAGAGAGTACAAAGTCAAATTTTACAGTCTCCTGCATAATTCGCACCACGAAAAAACAATGGACAGGGTTCACCTTTATTTGCATGATAAACGCGATTTCGAATGTATACACTTACATTGGAGTCTAAAAAAGAATGAGAGAGAGAGAGAAAGAGAGAGAATGAAAATGATTCTTTTACGAATTGGTGCAGGAGGGCTATTCGCACGCGTTAATATTCATACGAACCCTGACTGTTTGTGGTGTCTCCTCTTTTTCTCTCATTCGTTCTCGTTCTTTCGGCCTTCGGACGACCTGGCTTTCGTTTATTTTAACGCACCTGAGAAAGAAAGAAAAAAAAAAAGAAAAGAGAGAGAAAGAAAGAGTGGACGAACGTGGAATTCGAACGCCACCCGAAAACGACGACACTCGGCCTCGAAACAGGGACGGACACCTAAAGTCGTTTTTCATTCCTCTAAAACTTTTTTTAATCTCTCATCTTATAATATATTCAAAAATATAAACAATTATAATAAGAATTTAAAAAATAATAATAATAATAATTAGATACACCCATTTCTCTTTACCACCAATTTGGATGACATTTTTTTTTTTTTAAGAAAACTTTGAAGAAATTTATCATTTGATAAAAGGTTTGGCAAAAGGTGAACAATTTGATATAATAGTTGATTAAAATATAGAATAATTTTTGGTATTTTACATTAATCCGCCCCTGTTGAAGAAGATCCTAAGGTAAGATCATATTTTCAGTGTTTTGGAGTACATTTAGAGAAACGGGAGTCGCGTTCTTCCTCATGGCACCAAAAATGGAAGAAGACACCGGAGGGAAAGATCCAGAGCGTGCGTCGGAGAGTCCAAACAGGAGGAGACGACGACGACGTGGCCAAAGATCTGAGGTTTCCAGTAGAGGAACCTTCTCTTCCTTCTCTCTTATTCTTTCTATCTTTCTCTGTCGATGTTACGCAGAGAATTCGAGGCAGTCGTTAGTATGCTAATGAGCGTCTCTCGTTTCTTCTCTTGTGAGAGAAATGTGCGCCCGCGCACCAACTTAAATTATTTCAAATATTTCCGAATCTACCCAGTCTACCAGAAAGAAAAAGAAAGAGAGAATAAGAGAAAGAGAGAGAGAAAGAGAGGTTCTATTTTTTTTTTCTTTTCTTAGATTAACCTTAGGATTTAGAAGTTGTAATAGGAGTCTCTTTGAGATCTATTAACGTCAAAATCTTATCATTGGTGTTTATTTATTTTTTTACTTTAAATAAATATAGTAATTGTTAACTATATTTTTTTATATATATATTTTTATAGTAATCGTAATTGTATATTACAATTTTTAAATATATTTATATTAAATTAATATTACTATATTAATATATTTAATTAAATATAATAATTGTATACTACAGATTTTTAATATATATATTTTTATAGTATCCTAATTGTTTTATTATATTTTTAAATATATCTATCAAATATAATATTACTATATTAATATATTAAATTAAATATAGTAATTGTATACTACAATTTTTACTACATATATTTTTAAAATATCGCAATTATTTTACTACATTTTAAATATTTCTATCAAATTAATATTTCATATCTACTAATCTATCTAAAAAAAAAAAATTAATATTCCTGATACAATTTTATTCGAATAAATATTCTTACACATTATACCTATAATTAATATTATTTATAATATTTATAATACTTGCAAAAATAACTAGTTAAACTTGAACAAAAGTTTGACAATAGATCCTCAAAATTGAATTAAAATTTACTAATAATTGAATAAATGATTCAAAGAATAATTTTGAAACAGTTTCAAAGACTATTTTAGTGCATCATTTCGATATCAGTAGTAGCAGTAATCTCTCTCTCTCTCTCTCTTTCTCTTTGAAATGGCGCCCGTTATATATCTCGAGATAAGATCGAAATCCTTAGGAAGACCCGTGTCTCTCTCGTTTCGAGAATCCCCTATGTGACGTTCCTTACACGTACCCGCGGCAATATTAATTTGGACTGGACTCGCATTCGTTTTATATAATCACGATCCTTATCTATACATTTTTTTGGTTTTATCTTATTCGAACATTTTATACGAAGGACGTGGGCTTAGCGAATTTCGCCCGCCAACAGCAGCAGCAACAGCACATTTTTAAGACTATTTAAAACGTTTCCTTTCATAAAACTTTCTGTAGAAAGAAAAAGAAAAAAAAACAGAAGTCGAGTTAAAAAAAACACACAGCAAACTATAAAAAATGATCGTCTTTCGAATTTCGAAAGAAAAAAAAAAAAGTATCTTCCAATTGGACATCTTCTTCTTTGAAACAAAAAAATAAACGAAACCAACCGTGACGAGTTAAATAAGAAAGAAATCATATGCATAAATGATATATATATGTATATGCATATACGCAAGGATTTAACAAATGAGAATACACTTAACGGTAGCGAAAGTGAGCTTGGTTACTTGCTTGCTTGCTTCTACGCGTTTGCAAAAGTGCAAAGGGTAATTGTACAATGTTACCATATTTACGCAACTTACAAATGATTATCATTCGTCCAGCAGTTTACCAGTAATATTCCTATATACATATATTACCATTGTACAAAGTTAACAAATCTATGAGTGTATTTATAAGAATAAGTATTAACGTAGTAAATAAATTTAAAAAAAAACACACACACATATACACATGGTGAGCTTCTAATTTACCTAAAACGTATTTTATCTATTCCACTGTGGTTCTACTTTGATTTGAAAAGAATCGAACGCATATACGATATCTAAGACGAAACGTAGAAGAAGAAAACGATGAATAAGAGAAAGAAGAAGAAGAATAAGAAGAAGAAGAAGAAGAAGAAGAAGAAGAAGACGATGGATACCAGACCATTGCCCGTTGTTGCCTTAATGAGGTCCAATTACTATCGGATGGGTCACTTAGTATGCGGTACCGATATTCTCTCGACGGTGTACCACATTAGTGGGACGAGAGCAAGGGTCAACACCCTTCGGAGAAATAAACCTTGCCTAACGAGACTCCTCTCTTCTTCTTCTGCTTTTCTTTCCTTCTTCCTTTTTCTAACTATTCGAACCTATCGATAGAATAAACTGGGGCCTGCGTTTCACCTGTCTCCGACCTTCTTTCGTCCTAAGATGAACTTTGATCTCTTTCGGAGATCTCTCACTTTGATTTTCCGGGTATATTAACTCTTTTTAAGAGTTTATCTAGAATACTTTTACGATATTTTGTGTTAATGTTTCTTAATCTATACGAATACGTTCTTTTTTTTTTTTGACCCGTTTTACGATTTCGTTTCTAAACGATGATAAAGTTTTATCTAAGTGGTAAAAGTAAAGTAATTAATTTTGTTAATTATACGAAAAAATATTCTGAGTTTTAAAAAATGTACAGTAAAAGTTGGTACTCCCTTTTTTTGTTTAAATAATATATGTAAATATAAAACGCGAAAGAAAAAAAAACAGAAGTTGTACAATTCTTGTTTAACTGGTTCTTTCGAATTTCATATAATTAAAATTGAATTCACAGGGTAATATAGTTGTATAATTAATTAGTTGTTCTGTTTTATTTTTAACATTATTTTTGGTTATTTTAATCAATATATATTATTTAAAAAAAATTAAGGAAAAGAAACTCGAGATTACTTACTTCGTTTTATTTTTTTAAACTATATTTTTAATAATTTGGTTCTTTCTTTCTTTCACCGAGAGTTAAAGGAAAGGTGCTTATTAATCTTGGTTTAGTTCCTTTAAAAAAACTGGAGGCCGCCCGTCGTGTTGCTTTACGATTTCAAGAAGAAACTTAAATATATAAATTTCGAATATAAATCGGATAGAAACGATCTTTGATACCGATACCAACAAATGACAGAGTGGCAGCTGTATTCAAAATACTTCGTTGAAAATTATCAATGTGTTTATGAGATGTTTGCTATATTACCATTTTTTTTTATAATTCACACATTGGATCAAAATCAAATAAAAATTGATAAAAAAAAAGTATAGAAAAGTTAAAGAGAATACGTCGGCATGTTTTTTTTCTCCCGAAACGTTTTAATTGACATCTATTACCACTTTAGGTGTGATTTTGTTCTTTCTCTTTTAGTCAACGTGTTTAGTATTTACGATCGATAGCACGTGATATCGTGCCGATCTCGTCGGACAAGCGAATACGCGATGTCCCAGTAGTTCGAGCGTGCAATTAACCAGACTGAGAGCACTTCCGTACGCAGGGTGAGTCACAACTACTAATACAGTTATCTATGTATATGTCACCATTTTTTTTTCTTACGTAGATAAGAACGATAAGATAATTTAACCCGTTAATACTCGAAATTCAATTCTATAGCAATTTAAAACAATATATTTGTTATTTAATTTGCAAATATATAATATATTTGTATTTTATTGTATGGCACAACTCTTTTATTAATTTAAAAAATTATTTGAAATAAAATATTATTTACCTTTTTGTTAGATATATAATTAAATAAATATATTTGTATTTTATTATATGACACAACTATTTTATTAATTTAAAAAATTATTTGAATTATAATATTACGTAACTTTTATGTTAGAAATATAATTAAATATCTTTGAGAATTTTAAAAAACAAAATAATTAATTTATTTAAGTGTTGCTGGATGTTAATTTATTTCAAATACGGATTACAGTAAAAGAAAATTCCATGAAATTTTTCAAATACTATTACCAATAAGTAATTATTATAAAACGTTCTTATAATGATCATTTTATTGAGATATATTTACTCGTATATTACACGGGTGACTCACCTTGTGTAAATCGTACTACCATTTACGCATAAAACAAGATCATCAACGCTAAGATGTGAGTTATGTTTGTGTGATTATTATTCGATGAAGAAAATAATAAAAATAGAAAAGAAAAAAAGAAATATATTCTTACCTTGCAACCTTCGCACGTGAAAGCACCGAAATGAAATCCAGCAGCTGGCTCGTCACAGACTTTGCACATTTGGTTCATCTGCAAATAATAATAAAAAATTACGTTTTATTTATTGTAAAATATCAAATAAATATAACATCAAGCATTTTAAATAATTCTCAGCTACGTCATAAGATAAAAAGTTAGATGTTTGGGATGGGGGTAAATTGTATGAGTTAGGGTAGGGTGAATGAGTTGGGGTGGGGTGAGGTGAAGTAGCACCGATGAAGTCGAACCGGTTTTCAATGTTCGCTTTTATTTTTATTCCTCCCACAATATCTCTCACGGATGTTCAATCTCGAATTTACACGTATACACATACACACACACACACACACACACACACACATATATATATAGCTTTAGCGAGGAAAAATAACGAGAGACGAGTGATTTTCACGTCGATCAACAACAACAGTTGCGTCAGGTTACGTTTTTCGTCTCATACCCCCTCATCTATTTATTATTGGTTGAAAGAAAAAGCTGACGCAAGTCTTCTACTCGTAATAATCAAACCAATGTATGTTATTCTATCAGTTAGAAAAAGAGAGAATAATGAGAAAAGGGAGGAAAAAGGAGGTTGACTACTATTTTTCGAACGTTAGTTGTTACGTAAAAAAAAAATGACTGGCATCATCGTATATAAAACACATCCGCAATAAGAAAACTATATGAAGTATAATATCGTTCTTTTTTTCATTGATTTTATAGTTGTTCAACATTTCAATATATCTATATGTGCCTATAATTATAAAAATGATATAAATCAAAATTTAAAAAAAGATGCAATGATCTAAGTCAAAAGATACAAAGAAAATAAGTTTATCAGTTATTTTACTCGGTACATTATTTTAAACTAATTAAATTTAATGTATTTGGAAATTTGATATTGTCAAAAATGAATCGTTAAATATTTAATGAAATTCATATATATATAATATATAATTAAATATATAAAATATACAAAATTATATTATTTTATATAAAATTAAAATTTAAAATATATATATATAATATAAATTATAATAAAAATAACAATATATTAGATTTAACATAGAATTCCTTTAATATTTAAATGTAATTCTTTAAAAATATTTCGAAACAAGAGATATATTATGACTTATGGTTAGACCACTTTCATAATTATGGGAACACATATTCTTTTAATACGTTACTTCATTGAAAAAATGTTTACCCTCCTATTACAAATATCTCCAAAAAAAAACATTAAAAAACTCATAGATATTAAATTCAAAAAAAATAAATAAAGATAAACGTAATCGCAAAATGTCAACCCACACAAAAGATGTCGAAGATGTTATCGAATACCAAAAAACAATATCCCCCCCCTTTCTCTCCCTTATTTATTTCCCCCTTTCCTATTCTCTTTTCCTTTTTTTCTTATCCATCGAAACCTTTCTATTTTTTCTTCTTTTTCTATCATTTACAAACGAGAGGAACAACAACAACAACAGATGGGTACCGTAGTCCTAAGTTTTCTCTCTCTCTCTCTCTTTCTCTACTCGTCGTATAAAACGCGTGTATACCAGAGTTAATGGATCCTCTAGTTAAAATTTATCGACAAAGAAGTTACGGCATAGGAGAAAACGTTTTTTTTCACCTCTCTCTATCCAATCGGAGGTGGGGGGGGGGAGGTTTGTAGGGCAATCGAAAGACGTTGACGAAGAGGATCGAGAAAATGTGGGCCCCTGAACTGAACTTAGGGCCATTAGTAGTCGATTCTTTTCCTTCTTCTATTTCTACTTCTACTTCTACGTCTTCTTACAGTACCGTTCGTTCGTTTTCTTGCTTCGTTTTTGTAACGATCGAACCTAAACACACGCGGGTACCCGAACGATCCGATTCAACCTATCATAAATCAGTGTTATCTCTTAGAACCCCTACCATCTACACTAACTTGGACTTCATAGTGTCACAAGGGTTCATGCCGCAGCACTCTCTTTCTCGTGAGAAACTACTCAACCGTGATGTTTTGTAAATATAACTTTTGTTTTTTTATTTTCATTTTTATTCAACCCTTTTTCACAATCCATTTTATTTCATGAACAATGTCTACTCGAATTTCATTACGATTTAATTCCATCTTTTAATTCAAACCAATTTTGTTTTCTTTCATTCAATTAGCCTTCATAAATCGAAAACCGTAGGAATGGGGAATTTTTAGCATACTTTAATTCACAAAAAAAAAGATACAATAAAATGTAAGTGAAATATATTTTCACTATTCTGGTTCGTATAATCGTCATGAACAGTAAAAGGGGGTTAGAAGAAACAAAAGGGGGTACCCAAGATGTTTACTGACATCATCGTACTCCAAGGAAATATTTTAACGAGAATTTAGAACGACGTGTAATTAGAGCAACAGAGGGTTGTTACCATAAGTGTTTTTCTTTATAGCACGTGTACGATTTGCAACCTCCCGCGTTAACCGAGCAACCAAGAAAAAAAAATAAAAAGAAGAAGATGATAAAAAAGATGGTTCTCGGGCTCGATTACGAAGGTTCGTTAAGGTTTTTCAAGTTTTTTCTTGGACGCAGTTGTTTGACGCCCGTTTGCTTCTTGCATTCCGCTCGTTGATGAACCGAAACCCCCATATATATAGTTATATACATACATACATTCATTTATTTCTATTTTCCAATCTAGAATAGTTTTCTACACTTGTTCATTTCACCAGATAGGTGAGTCGTATATCGAACAAATCACAATAGAAATATTTTTCATTATTGCAACTATGAGTTACATTGAAGAACAAAAAAATATAATAATAATTATTGTGATTTATAAATCGATTTATATCAAATCCAATTGTAATCTTAAATAATTCTAGTTATGTAGATAAAACTTCAAAGATAATATAATGAATATAATACAAAGATAACTATCGTATAATTTTTCTGATATCGTAACTATATATATATATATATATATAACGATCAGACTTATAGTTGGAATCGAATTAAAGTGACGGCGACTTTAAACTCGGTTATATATCACGTTTAACGATAAATCACTATGTGAAAGAAGTTGAACCGATTGCGACCTTACTCCGAGGTATTTGTCTATATTCAGTTAACCTGCCATTTAAAGTAAGTTTAAAAGAAAGAAAGAAAGAAAGAGAGAACCTATTGATTTTACAAAAGATGTCACCGACGTGTCCACTCCCTTCCTATCTCATACAAACGTCAGCTTTTATTTGTACGATTTATGTCAAGGATTGTAATCACTAAAATAGTACTTAGTCGGATCCATTTTTGTTCTAAAGAATAAATTCTTTATCCTGATCTATCGTATATTATCATCGCGATTTATCATGGAGAAGGTCGGCCGACATATAAATTCGTTCAATTCAAATAATTTTCTAATCATTTCTAAACACATGTTGTTTAATATTCCAAAATCTTACCTACCCAAATACACATTGTTTTATAATGAAAAAAAAATTGATTTATAATCGATAAACATTGCAATCGTTAGATTAAAAAAATATCATGCATATTTCATTAAACTGTTTTCAACATTTTGTTTAGTTCTAATCTATTACTTGTTCTTAATTTAAAGAACAAGAAAAGAAATGGTTGATAAGTACAACAAATACGATTATTATTCTAATAGTTTTAATAATTTAATTAAAATATATAATACCAAAATTTTAGATATCATTAAACATTGTTTTATCTTACAAAAAATGTAGATATTAAATTGATTCTAAATTACATTCTAATCATACTAATGAACCTACTCTAAATATTCCAAATCATAAAACCTACATTATTTCAAACATTTCGTATAATTTAAGTATTTCTCTCTCTCTCTTCCTTTTTTATTCTTCGAGGACATGAAAAAGCGGGACTCGTGTAAACAGACACATACCTGGTACCCCAGTTTCCACGAGTTAGAGTCAATATTTGCTCGGCACTCGTACGTTAATGAAGTCGATATCGTTTCACTTCTCAACTCGTGAGAGAGACGAGAACATAGAAATATTGTACACTCAAAGCTCTTCACAATTCCTTTCGAGAATGAACATACTAACCGAAGGATAAGAAGGAACAAGAAGAACCTTGATCGACCCTTTCAAGCTCATCTCTTGAACAACCATATACGTACACAGGTAACAGGGGCACGTCCAAGTTTACGCACCATTAAACTCGAGTTCCGTGTGACGTTTATCCCTTCAGGAAAGTCCTCTCTTTTTTACATATCCTTTTTTTTAACCTTCATGTTTCTTTCCCTCTTTTTTTCAGGACTAACGTTATATTCGTATATATGTGCATACGTTCATCGTATGTTCAACGGCAACAACCCTTTTTGACTTTAAGATGAAAATTTTCAATCACATATTTACTAAACCTATACTAATGAATAGTATTCTATAGGATCACATTCTACCTGATTGGTTGGATATCATTTTTTTATCTTTAAAATAATATTACTCGTGTCTGTGTTAGAGAGAAACATTGTAGTGACGATCTGGCGTCTGTGGTATAGTTAGAATCTAGTTCGTTCACTAACTCCGGGTATGTCTAACATTCTTACCGATGATCCCAGGTCGTGGGCAAAGATCTCGCGTGATTTATATCGATCCCTGAGGCTAGGCACGCAACTTACCTTACCACTACAACTACAACTATCATATTCTAACCCTCCCTCTACTATTCATCACTCTTATAAGATATTTTTCTTTCGTAATCATTTTCAATCGATTTTTAGTTAGCCCATCGTTATCCAATTCAATTCAATTTTGATTCAATTTAAATTGAAAAAGAATCTACATTTATATTATTTAAATCTTATACTTTCATACAACCTTTATAAAAAAGAACAACAACTTAATGGCGTTTATTTAATAGTAATTTTTTTTTTGTTTAGTTACAACTTGGTAATTGGTTTGACTTAAAGAGAATGACACGGTTCTGTAAAACACGTCGATCATTATAATATGATTGGATCGTAGTAACGAGTACCAAGACGCGTTGGTTAACGTAACCTATGCGATATAATTAATTGGTGGTATATTAATTCACAAATTTATTACCGCATTAAGAATGAGCACTTGATTACTGCTAAGCCCAGTGATATATGAGCGGCCATTTTTCTCTATCCTTTTTCTCTTACTCGCTCACTCTTTCTTTCGTTAGTTCTCTCTCTTTCTGTTTTACCCCCCACCCCCACTCTCTCTCTCTTTCTATAAGTTAATGAGTTAATGAATCTACTCGAAAGAAGAAGTCGATATATCAACGACTTTAACTCGTGAATGTTTTCATGGGAACTTTTACTATGCCAAACTTAACCGAACCGTATCGCGATAAACATCTACTTGTAAATACACAACTACTCGTGTTTTTATCTGTAAATAAATCTACTTGTAAATAATTACGTTTCACATGGTGGTGGACCATTTTACCAATATATTGAAAATATTTGAATTAGATCATAGACAATTATTAGATTGAAATCGAACATGTGGTTATAAGAGAAAAATAATTATCTTTCGATGCGAAACAAATTATCTTTTAAAAAGATAAATATGTTAGAATTATCTTATCGTTAAGATCTTCATAATTATTAACAAAATAAAACACGTATGATTTAGAACTCGAGATAAAATTCGATCTATTTTTAAAGTCTTATCCCTCTCACTTTTCCTGATCTATTTTTGTGAATCATATTAGATTGAAAAATGATCAAAAATATTGAATAAATATGTATCAACCTATTTCGAAGAGATAGATCATTAGAGGAATCCGTATGTTAAAGGTTAGTTTTTCGGGACAGGTATATCGCGCAATTTGTATCGGTTGAGATGCGTTTTTAACGATCACTTTGATAGATGATCGTTGATTCTTGGCAGAGGCTTCGCATCTATCGAGTCCTTGAAAAATGATGCTTCCTGCAGGTAGTAGAACTAGCTCTCTCTCTCGATAGGTGTGCCACGGCAACTACTAAACTGGAAGAAGAATTCTTTAACGGAGTGAAGGGGGAGAGAAAAAGAAATGAATGAATGAACGAAAAAAAGAAGGAAGGAAGATACATATTTATATATATCTAGAGTGAGATAGCAAGTTTTTTCCGTTAATACACTTTTGCGAGAGAGAAATCAAAGAATGCATCCTCGTGTGTTGCTGTTGCTGCTGTAGCTTTTTTTTCTTTTCATTTTGATTTCTTTTGGTCCGGGAGCTAAAAACAATTAATAACCCTCGGTAGGATCATTTATCGCGACAGTTTAAGCTAAAGGGGAATTGTGGAACTCGAAGTCAACCTTTCTTTCATCTTTCTTCTTTTCTTTTCTCTCTCACACTCATTCATTCACTCGTTCAGTGTTTCCAACCATCCTAGACTAGCAAAAGTCCTTCATACTAAGCACCATTGTTCGTCTTCCCGATGCGTGACCGATCCAATTTTTAACGGAGACTCTCTAGAGATTTTCCTTCGACACTTTTCATTATCTTTCTCTCTCTCCATCTTATTGGAGTTCATCAAAGAGAAGGAAGGATTCTACACACACGAACTTCAATAACCCCTTTCCCTTACTTTACTTTCCTTTCCTTTCCTTTCCTTTCCTTTCCTTTCCTTTTTCTTTTTCATTTTGTTTTTTTTTTTTATTTCTTTTCGCATGTGGGAATCATAAGTCCTTTTATAGATGATGCTCTATCGAAACGATTCGTTAGGCTCTCTTACATTTGTAATATAGGTAACGTGTAGTATATCTACATGTGGGGTAAAGAAACCGTTCGAAATACATTGCTGCTGCTACTTTGGTTATATAACTTGTAGCAACTTTTAAAATGCGATAATAGAGAAAGTATAGCAACTATGAAGTATATTAAACGTTTGGGTATACCAACATTTAAATGGACTTTACAATTTATTTGATTATTACGTTTTTTATTTTAATAATGATAAAATATAGATAGGAATATAAATTGACTTTTTATTAAATCTATAATATTATTTTTATATATTCCTTTTCTAAATATATCTATTTGTTAAAGATCATTATTTACGTATTGCACGTGTAATGAAAATATTATCAAAGAAAATTTATTTAATTCATTTTTAATTTTAATTATGGCAAACGAATTATTTTATCAAACACAGTTAATTAATTTATTACTATTTAGTTATTAATAAAAAAAAATAAATAAATACAATATCGTATTGAATTAATTTATGATTGTAGAAGTAAAATTATTAATGTATTTTTCCCAAAAATTGTTTTTCTGTTTACGTGATTTTCTTACTCTACTATAGAGTGTTATATTTAAGAAAAAAAAAATAAAAAATAAGTAAAAGACCCGGAAGAATTCAATAACGGGAGATATTTAAGCTAAGCTCGTGCTACTCCCAAAGCGGAATTTAATCTCTCGTTTATTTGGCGATTAAGCACGCCATCGTTGATTTACAATCTCGTAAAAGTCCGAACGTTAGCTCGTATAATCGCGCCATTTCGTACGAACGAGTCTCTTCTTCGAAACGATACACTTTATCGCACACGACTTTACATTATACTTAAACACATGCATAGATACATTATAGATAAATATATTACAACTATACTCTTAAGTATAATATTAAAAATTTTATCTACATTCTATTCCAATCCCCTTTTTTTCTTTACTCAAATCTTGCCATTAAAAAAATCCAAATATAATTTCATTATCATCGGTTTGAGTTATTTAATTTATTGCAGATTTATATATGAAACCTTTAAGTATAATATTAAAAAAAAAAATGTTATCTTTTCATTTAACCCTTAACTAAAATTACAAAAATTTAATTTTATTAATTTATATTATTATTGAATAGTATTTAAATAATTTTATAATTCAATTTAACCCTTTTCTAAAGTTACAAAAAATTAATTTTATTAATTTGTATTATTATTTAGTGTAATATATAAATCATAGATTATTAATTATATCAACCATGTTAACTATAATTTAAATAATTTTATATTTGAATCTAACCCTTTGCTAAAATTAACTAACAAAATAATTTTCCTAATTAACACCGTCATTCTATATATTTTCTTTATTTTATTATACTTTATAATTGCCTATATTTAGTATTTATTAAAATAATAAAATATTTATATAATTACCCTTAAAATAAAATTACCCTTATTAATTATTTAAATAAAAAAAAATAAATAAAATCAAATAAAATCTAAAATATTAATCAAACCAAATNTAATTACCCTTAAAATAAAATTACCCTTATTAATTATTTAAATAAAAAAAAATAAATAAAATCAAATAAAATCTAAAATATTAATCAAACCAAATAAATATCTACAATCTAATTACCCTTAAAATAAAATTACCCTTATTAATTATTTAAATAAAAAAAANATAAAATCTAAAATATTAATCAAACCAAATAAATATCTACAATCTAATTACCCTTAAAATAAAATTACCCTTATTAATTATTTAAATAAAAAAAATAATATAATCTAAAGTATCAATCAAACCAAATAAATATCTTCAATCTAATATAATCAAACATTTAATTCTTCAACATAAGATTAATATTATTTTTAAATAAGGAAGAAGAACGAAAAAACAAGTTTTTTTCTTTCTTCTTCCACTTCAATATAATCGATCATTATAATGAAGTCTTTCCTTGCTTTAAATTGATTCCTTTCGTAATCACTTTGATAAGGAAAATAAGAAAAAGAAAGAAAAATAGTAAGAGCAAATTCGTACGTATATTGTCGACGGAAGCAAGACCTGAAGTGTCGTTCCCTGTAAATCGCATAATATCTCGTCTCGGACAAAGAGCACAGGATTAGATTGCCAAAGTAACGGATGCACGATGCATCGGTGAATAGCTTGGTAATGTCGTTAAGTGCATCTTCGAGCGTTACTGACAAAAGCAACGAGATAAGGCTATATACCGCTAACTCGTTTTATCGAGAACGACTTGTTTTCATGGCTACGATAGACTCTCTTGATTCTCCACTTTGATTTGATAACTTTCCAACCATTTTCGATTCTACCTTAATTATATATATATATATGTATATGTACTTGTTAATGCATTCCTATGTTGCATTAGTCGCATACAACCCACTCTAAATTTTCCATTAAGGTTATAGAAAATGTTTGGCTATTTATATAACAAATGTGGGTCAAATATGACCCATTAGGATTAGCTACAAAAGTTATTTCTAAAACAAATATAAATGAACGTGTTTCAAAAGTTTGATATTGCATCTGTTAATTAAAATATTTAAATTATCAGCTGATGTCTTTACTAACATAAGTTATGATTCTGAAAAGTCAGTTATTTCAAATTAAATGGAATGTCTTGAGTGTGTGTTTTATAATTTTATTTGAGTAAATAATTGATCGTTCAATTTATGGTTGAACATATTTCCATCTTTTGAAATATTTAAAATACCAAGAAGAGAGTCATAAAGGGTGACAAATGGTGATGGTGATGGTGGTGATGTTTGGTTGTGATGATGGTGGTAGGAAAAAAGCGTTAAGTCAGATCAAGACCCCATGACGAAAACGAGAACGACGACGACGGGCCCGCATCAAAAGGGGTTAATATGCAAATCGGTATTTATCAGCCGACACTTCTAGCTTTCATTCGATGCTCTCTTATAAACTCAAACCGTTGAATTAAAAATAAAATAATAAAAAAATAAATAAATTTACAAAACAATTGCTCTTTACAACTGTATACTAAAACTTCTAAATATAAATTGGGAAATAAATTGTTGAAGTTAAAAGACAAATATTTTTCTGTCTTATTGTAACAACTATTTTGAAGTTCGATATCATTTTTAAACATTGGTAATAAAATAAATGAAAAAAAAATAATTAATAAAATATAGTTTAAAATAATTGCTGATCTTGCAAATTTTAACTTCCAATTTATGCCAATATATTTAACGAGATCGGTTACAATACAATATTCAATCTTCCATATAACAAATAACAAATTTCAATTTCAATTAGATTGATTAATAATCAATATTATCCATTAGCAAAATTAAATAGAAGAAACTAGATCTCTTATGGTATAAGAACAACCCTGAATAAACATTTGCTTATTTACTCGAGTCAATGTACGCGTGCACGTGCAAGTGAATAAGAAAGAAAACTCGAATGTTGAAAAAGAAGCAAAGGGTAACAACCAGTGTGGTAGGAAGACAAGGGAGGAGAAAAAGAAGGAAGGGAGGAAGGGAGGAGGTTAGGGTAAAACGAGAGCAACTCGACGACACTTTTTTACGTGGTACATTTGACGTTGAAAATTTTGGCCCTACGTACAAGTGGTGGTAATAACCGTATGAAAGGGTGACAATAGCGGTCGACACACCGCAGTCAATGTTCAAAGGGTATGTTGAAAAAGTGAAATAAAGAAATAAGAAAGAAAGAATGAAAAGAAAGAATGGAATAAAGAATGACGAAGAAAAGTGCAGCAATAAATATATTTTGACATGGGAGAACCAGCCTCGCGCCGAAGAGAACTTCCATGCATAATAATTGTAACGTCTCTTTCTCTCTTTCTTACGTAAGGATTCATTTGCATACGCATACGGGTCCTTCCGAGTTTTATTTGAACGAAGAATGTAAGAAAGAGAAGGATGGGGAATAAGAATAAAAAAAATAAAGATAGCAATAAGTCCTTTGTGTGTAACGAAATTACGATAGTGTCTACCGGTAGGCAAATATTATACCAACAGGCTTCTATGAAGGGGTGACGATTATGTTTTCATTTGCGACCATCAGACATATATATATAGGTGTGTATGTGTATATATATGCACATTTATATCTCTCAACGTTTTATAATAGTTAATTTAATTATAACTAATCGATAAAAGCAAATATTGTATTATATGATATTGTATAATTTATAAATCTAATTCTCACGTATTTATTTATATTTTTTGGTAATTAAAAAATTTAATGATAAAAAGAAAAATCATAGAATTCGTAATTATGCAGCTATAATATATAAATTTGTTATTTTCCTTTTAACTACAGATTTTTGTAATACAAATCCAAACAAGATTTTAAAATGTTGAATTTCTTTTTTATTGGTAATTTTTTTCTATTTTGTTTTGAAACGAGAAGGTTGAGAGAAAGAGAGAGAGAGAGAGAGAGAGAGATGATAAGATCGAGGTTCGACGAGAGTAAAGAGGGGGGAGGGGGGGTTAGTCGATACGCGTCGTAATTACATACCATAGTCGATGTGTTATGTTAAGCGAGATTTAATATTTATAACCAGCACGCGCTAGCGCGAGAAACAACATATTATGCAATTTCGTCGTTTACATGGTAACCGATGATGCGGCTAATCTCGCGGTACGTTACTCATTTATTTAACGGATATTTATGAGCACACAAGTGTATCTATCTCTCTCTCTCTCTCTTTTTCTCTCTTTATTTCTCGGCGCGGTTCTTCGTAATTTCATAAAACGTGTTCCGTGCGTGCATCGCAACGAGCTCAAAACTTCTTGTAAAGCATAAAAGGAATATTTTTTTTTTTATTTATTTATTCATATTTTTTTTCTTCTTTCATATATTCACTCTTTTTGTTGACTCCTATTATTATTTTTTTTTTTTCCTTTAACTCGATTCTTTTTCATTCTCTCATCCTCATAATATATTATTTTTATTTTTTTCTAAAAGATATATACGAGAGTACTACAAGGAGCAACGATTTAGCCGTATTATCGATTTCACGCGATCGGATAATCGCGAAAAAGTGAGTGAGAGAGAGAGAGAGAGAGAGAGAGAGAGGGAAGGAATGAACAAGCCGGTCGGAAAAGAAGGAGTCGTGAGCTTGAGTTGATTTACTGAGAACCAATCAGAAATAAATCATCGGCTCTACCTTGGACTGACGAAATAAACCATAATTATGGGTTCAATGTACTCGAATTTTGCTAATTAGATTATACTTTCCTTCTAACGACTATGAAAACCGAATCTTTCGCGAATCGTCGGACAACGAACTCGAATCTCTTTTTAATAATCGATACTTCGATCATTGCATACAACAACAACAACAAAAATACAAAATCAATCGTTATGTTCAACATAAAACCTGATTGTTAATTGATCATGAATATTTTATCTGGATCGATGAAATATTAGATAAATCTATCTACGATCTAATAAATATTTAATATGAATATGTAGAGTAAATTAAATGAATCATCGGAGATTTCAATGCACGTATTGTATTCTCGCGAGAGACTTCAATGCTGATATGAGTCATATTCGCGTAGTACTACTCAACGCGACGTTAATATAGTATCTCATCGTAAAATTTCAAAATATAAATTAATATTTCTATTTTAATGAAAATAATATAAATATTATATAAAAAAATGAAATATCACTCACCTTTATTAATGTTATCCACGCAAATTTCCGGTTAACCAGGTACCAATATCACTGAACAAATTATACGATATAATCAAAAATATCGTCTAAGTTAGCGAGAATCACAGGTTGCACTATTGTAACAATTTCATTTATAGATCCTCGTAGTATGATAAATCGAGAAGACAAAAAAATTGTTCTTTGGAGGAGAAATGATAAATCATTCGTCTATGTTTTTTAAGAAAGAGAAAAAAAACCTTTTCTTCAAGCACGTGGTCAGTCGACATCAACTATGTAACTGGTAATACTTTTTACTCTTCTTCTTCTTTTTTAACGATGACCTTGAATTACACCAGAAGTCTTTTTTTATTCAGTGGTAGCTAACGTGTAACAACCGATCTTGATGTATCTTTCCGAACGTAATGCAACACGAAACTAAAAAAAAGAAAGAAAGGGTTAAAAAACGAAACTAAATTTTCAATGTTTACTCGCGACTGTCCCGGTCACGTGTGCTTCTTCTGTCTCTCTCGCACATACACACACTCTCTCACTCACTCACTCACTATATATATATCTCTCTCTTTTTCTCTTATTTTTTTTCTCTGAAGTCTCTCTTGCGAATTATTTATATATTTCACTATAAATAATTAGAAATGTTCTTATCCATTTGCGTACAATTTGTGACAACAAATTTTGATCTATAACTCAGTCCTTTATTTTTCTTCTTTCTTTCTACCTCTGTCCAATATTATTCAGTTTGTGTATCGTCTCAGTAACAATAATTTGTCTCTCTCAAACCTCCACGAGACTCGGTGTGACCACGTCGATGGACGGGAGAGAACTGCCGCTTCACGATCGTTGCGATCTGTTCGACTGCATCGAAGGTGCCTGAGAAGAGAATTGTGGCTAGTCAGCATTACCGATTTCTCCCTACTCTTTGAGTATTCACCTGTTCCTGCCCATCGGTTCACGCCTATCTCAGCACCAACCAATAAGCAAAACTTGGGTCCGATGGTTTGTCCAATCATAGCTCGGCCGGTCCCACGAGTTCGACCAATCTGGTAACACCCATTCGTTCCCCCCTTCTCCACTGTTTTGGGACTGTTTGCCGTCCCTCCAGTAAGATTTTCTAACATCTCTCTTTCTCAACACTTTTGTTAAACTCTTTTCTATTTTTCTATCTTTTTATTATAATATTTCTTTTTAATTTGAATCTTAGATTCAAGAATGTTTGAAATTGATTTGATATTTATTTTTTTTTTTATATATCTTTCACGATTTAATTACTTTTCAGTTCAAGTCGTATTCAACAGGTGTTTATTATATATAAGTATACTTTTACTTGTGTTTTATTCATTTTACGTGATATGTAAAAAGTTGTTGCTCTTTTACGGTCATAGTTATCTTATAACGTATAATACTACTTAAATATATATATATATATGGAAGGGAACAATTCTTGGATGGATTGAGACAGTAATAAAGTTTCGATAAGAAGTATCCTTTTATGCTGCACTCGCGGTATTTCCGTGTAATTTAGCATTTATTGGTATATTACGGTCAACGTGCGATTATTCCAAGACTAGGATTGCTGACTACTCTTGTGCTGTTACGATATAATCTCAAGAAAGAAGAATAATAATAATAATAAGATGAAGAAGAAGAAGAAGCGTGCCGCGTTAAAAGGAACTTTTTTTTCTATGTTCCCTTTTATCCGTTCCTTTCCGGCCCTCTTGTCCCCCTTCCGTCGCTTATAAGTTACTCCTATCAAACTATGAAAACGTTAGATGGGAAACTCGTAGGTGTACTATGACCGGTAAGACTATCTCTCTTTCTCTCTCTTTCTTTTTGATTCTTTCTCGTTCTAATCACGCAAGAAGTAACTGTACAATTTACATCCTGGAATACACGTTGCTTGACTACCAGATTTTACGACTCGACCGATCGTATTTTTCCTCATACTGACAAGTTATCGCATTAATTGCTCGTGTGCTAATCTCGTTTACAGATTCGTATCGAAATAAATAAGAAATTCTCGTTGACGAATCTATATTATGAACAAAAAAAAAAGATTCTTCAGCAGGAGAATTAACTAAAAGATAGAAATAAGAAATAGATAAAATTAAAATTGAAAAAAAAATACAAATGAGATAGAAAAATAAAAAGTACAATAATTTTGTCGTTGGGATTAACGCATTAAAAAATATTTCTTAACCTGTTTCAACAAGCATAGAAACTTCCAACTCACGAATATATATAATATACATATATATATATCGAATATAAAATTTTATATACGTTGCCCTTATTATATTCGCGTTCCTGGGAACGTTATACATAAATTTGTGTGTGGATGTAAGATAAAGAGAGAGAGAAAGAAAGAAAGAATTGAACATAACATCATCGACCATATACCACATTCTCCTTTCCGGGGCCTTTCGAAATGAATTTTTCGAAGGCAGAAGAGAATTAAGGATTCTACGGGTTATAGAAACTCGTGGACCCAATAAAATGTCGAAAGGCGCTCAAAAACGAACGGTCCAACTGAAATAGTGGGGGAGAGGGAGGAAGAAGAAGATCCAGCAGGAGGAGTAGGAGAGGGAGAAAGAAGTGGAGGAGGAGGAGGAGGAGGAGGCTGCGGAACGGCGCCATAAATTAAGCAAGATGTCCACCCGTAGAAATTAAACGATAGAAACCTGTTTCGAACGTAAAACGCTTCTGCTCTCCGTGGTCTACCTTATTCTCTTTCTCTCTTTTTATCTTCTTTTTATTCTCTTTTACTCATTCTCTTTTCTTATTCTTTCTTACATCGATTATCTTTCTCTTTCTTTCCCGTTCGTGACCTGTCCTCCGCACACGATGCTTTTTGTGACTAGCTGCTGCTACCTTGGGGCTGCTGCTCCTCTTCCTCTCAACGTTCTTTGCCAGTTCTTTGCCCATCTATATCTCTCGCTTCCTCGTTTAACGACCGATTTCATTTCACTGAGATAATGCTGCTATCCTCCTATGGTGGTATAAGAGCGCCCACAAATCCATGGAACTTCTTCTCTGACCGGATCGTATGTATTTTTAATGGATCCTACCTCCCACCCTCACATCTTTCTCTGTCTCTTTCTTTCATTCGTTTTCTTGAGTTTTGTTTGTATATCCTTTTTCTATACTTTTTTTTTGTTTCATCTATCTCTTTTTCTTATTCTTCCTTTTTTTTCACGAAACGGAGACATCCGTTTTCGTAGGGCGATCTTCTTACCCCCGGGGAGAACGAAATCAGATCCGCGAGTTTTAAAAGAGATTCCACGGTTTGTAATATAATGCGTGCTTTCGTCGAAAAACGTTTTAAAAACAAATCGGAGTTGAGTTTTACGAGCGTACAAGAAAGAGAAAGAGGAGGAGGGGAAAGGGTGGACAGTGTTGTGTCTTACGATCTTAGGCCAGTTTTAGGTTAGTCAGATACCAAAGAAATTATTCTTCAGATATTCTAATCAAGATCAATAAAATTAAATGTAAAATTAATACGTCATCTGATTTATTTTTTTAATTGTATTTAAATAAATTAATTCAATTGTTTATTGAACAGTTTCCGTTTGATTAAAACTATTCGTAAGCTTATACGAAAAACAGGAAGTCAAAAAGACATACAATCCCATGAATATTCCCATTATTTTCGAGAAAAATGAATAGTAACGTTTAAATGAAATTATTATTCCTTACTTTATGTGTTACCATAAAAAAAAAAGAAAAACTTGAATTCACACACGTAAAATGAGAACGATGAAATGTGTAAAGAAAGAAAAAAAGCCTAAACACGGCACATTCTCATTAAATTCCATCATCTTCAAAAAAAAAATAATAATAATTAATAATTATCGGTAAATATAATCAATTAGCATATTGGGTAGAAACAAGATAGGTGTCAATTAATAAGAAAGTAGAATGACAGTGTAGTTAAATCGAAGTAACTCTTAGCCGTCGCTATCAATTCTCTCAGCACTTTCGTACCCAAGCCTTAATGCCTATTGCGTTTTAACGGCTTTTATCGTATTCGACTGACAAGATAACGTCAGCATCTAAACGGCGGGTCGAGAACTATCTCGCTAGAGTTATCTTGGAATATTAATACCGACATTCTCGCACGTGAGAGAGAAAGAAATAGAAAATACACGAAACAGATTCAAGCAAGCTTTGTTGAAATCGATACCTTCGAGAATAAAGTACTACACTCGTAGAAAAGGTAAAAAGGTAAAAGGTTGAGCTTCTTCTACACTTGCAACGATACCAAAAGAAGTGGTGAAGGTGTAGGAGGTGTTTGTGATGGTTGTTCTTTTGTAGTGGGGGATATGAATTATTTTCAAACGATATTCAAGTAGCACTGACCGATAACTTTAACGATTCATGGTGTCGTACGTTGATAACGTTTGCGCTCAAGTTGCTGAGAAAAGGATAGATCGTGTCTAGTTCTTAGATCGTGAATTTTAATATATTATTATCGAGGTTTTGTTTATTCTACCAGAAAATATGGGATCAAACGTGCTAGCTGATGAAACCTATCGAATATCACTGGACAACTTGTAAATCCTTTCAAAAATTTCCTTAGAAAAGTTTTCACATATTTGGTGTGTGTGCAATTGTGTAAAAACACAATGTGGTGCACAAGTGGGTGTGTATCTATTTTTGGTGAAAGAAATGAAAGGCGGTACGGAAAACGATCTCGATTTCCAAAAAGAAAGAAAAGAAAGGAAATACTCTTTACCTTTGTAAAAAAATAAGCTGTTTTTGAAAAGGATAAAGAAGTGTGCCCGACGGTCTAGTTTGAAAACGACTTATATAGATTAACAAGAAAATTCCAATAGATACATGTATATATAGAAATGAAAGATATAAAGCAAAGAAAAATATATAAAAATACATTTTAACGAGTTCTAATAGGATCATCAGAGGGTATTGGGTCAGTTGGTAGGATTATCTCAGTCAAAACGTCGGTAAGGTTTACTCGAATTCATAACACCACGAGAAAAAAGGATCTCCTTTATTTTTTTTTTTTTTTTTTTAAGAAAATAGGTCAATGCTAGCCGACCCTTTGATCATCGAGCTACAATATACACTGTGTGCATTATAAACGGTGATGGGTCGTTTTAGAAACCAACCGGACAACTACTACCGCTTGAATGGTCGATTTGAGTGGCCAGCGGACTCGACCTGTGACCAAAGGATGTTTGCCCACAAAACGGATCGGTTCCCCCTCCGTTAAGAACGCTTCTGCTGTTGCTGCTACTTTTGATGCTGATGCTGATGTTATTGTTGCTGTTTCTGTTGCTTGCCTAGCACGAAGAGTAGCCGATTGATAAATGAATCTTCTTCTTCTTATATTTCTATCTTGCTTTCTCTACCACCATGCTTTTTCTCTTTCTCTCTCGTTAAAGTTCAGTTAGTCAGAGACTGGCAAAACGTTTGCTCTACCCAACGAGCTCATTCGCCACGGTCTGATCATTAGGACATTTTTGCGTGGCACGTATTTGTCTTGATTTCACGATGATTAATCGCCAGACCAGAATCAGAACTTAATGGAATGACGCGTAACGCTCATTGACGAAATAAGTTGTTACACTTTAGAGAGATATCTTATTATTATTATTATTTTTCTTATTTGTTTTTTCAAGCCGGAAATAAGTATTGCAAGGTATACATGTATATATGTGCATACTCATACTTATGTATGTATATATCTTGATGAGTTATCGTGTACTTCGAAGCAACGTGTTCTCAGCTGACAACTGCAATTTAATAACGTCCTTATGGTAATCGATTAGGCTAGGACGAAGCGTCAGCGAGACACTCTTTCTCTCTCTCACACTCTTACAAACATACAAATTGCACGTAGGACTCGTACACACGACATTCCTACGTGCCTTCGATTAACGAGATTGAGTATCCCTGCATTGCCAGTTTTCAACGGCGTCCGAACGAATGGGCACGCGCTAATCCATGGAATTCGATTCATCGTCTTTGCGTTCCTGAAATCTTACGAATACCATGTGAGATCTTTTCTTGCACTACCACCACCACCACCACCGGGCTGCTCAGAACACGTGTGTGTGCCAATGTCATAATTTTCTTCCTGGCATAACCTGAATTTCATCGTGTTTTTATATCAAAGTCCGAACCGATACACACAAGATCGGAACAACTTGATGTATCTATCTTTTACCACCTTCCTATTAAATCGTGATCGACGACGAGGATCGTATGGAATTATGCGAAGAAAAACATTACACTATACACGTCGATGATTAATTTTTTTTTTATTTCGTCGCGTGTTAGTTCAATTCTGATTATGAAAGAATTCTTTCAACAATTTACGAGTGTCAGGTTTTCTTTCCTTTTTTTCAGGATTATTATAACTCAATACTGATTTTTGCAATTATTAAAAAATAATAAAATATAAATAATAAATAAAAAATAAAAAGTAGCATTTGTAGAATTAATACAATTAGATTTTTTTAATTTAGAAATGTTTTTATTATATTACAAAATTATAAATAAATATTGATCAAATTGTATTAAATCTAGTAAAAATATTTAAATGTATTCTGAACTAAAACTAATTAAAATTTCTCTCATAAAAATAAAATATAATTCAACGTTTAAAGGATCACATAAAAATGTTTTCTTGAAATCTCAGAATAATTAAAATCATTTCATTGAATTTGTATTTTAATACCACAAAAAAAAAGAAACAATAAAAGTGTTCAAACATTTGATTGGCCTTACAAAATTCACAAACATTGTAGATTTAATCAGAGTAGGCTTCAACTTTCAACGTTTTATTTTTCACGTGCTCGTAACAGTCGAAGTAGAGAAGGGCAAGGCTCGTTTTCAGGGTCCACGAAGGTCGTTACGTTTCGGTGTGTACTTCGTTCGCGAGTAGTCGACGTAACGCGCTGTCAACGTGAAGAAAATAGTCGTAAAGCAGTCGCAGGGACAACTGGTCCTCGGAGGATTTAGGACTCATAAAATCCGAAATCGGACCTCCACGTTGCGTTGTGCAACCTGCATACTTTTCGAAGTGCACCATCGAAGAAAGGGTGGGGGGAGAAAAAAGAAAAAGATGACATACGTTTTTTTTATATTTTATTTTATTTTATTTTATTTTATTTTATTTTATTTTATTTTATTTTCACGTGACACCCAAAAACTCCTATACGTACATACATGCGGATGCATGTGCATACGTGCTATCGAAATTCCTTTTCTTATGTGGATCATAAAAAATAATGAATATTAAATTGTACATAACGAGAAATTAGATATTTTATAGATTAATATGCAATACATTCTTTCAAATAAGTTATCTAAAAATTCATTTAAAAAATAATTAAAAATAATATTTTATATTATTGTATTTATAAATTTAAAAATTATAATATTATATAATAAAAATATAATAAATATATATAATAAAATATTATATCATATATTTTGTATTATAATATTTTAGAAAATAATTATAATTTCCGTACAACCAAATACAATATTTTAAATATTAATATACACATTAATATTCATTTGTATTATACAACAAAAAATACATATACATATATAGTATTATATTAATGGTAAGATTGAAAAAAAAATCGGTTCACAAACTTAGTTAGTAAAATTCAGTTCAAAGTGTCGAAACTAAAAAAAGAATGAAAAATGTAGGGATAATGTAACACAATAAATCTCGTTTATTTCCATGTCGATGATCAGGACCGACACCTTGTTAGCACCTATGCATTATATATATATGTACAACGTGCGAAAGAATGAGTTCATATCTTCAGGAGTAAAATCGAGTCCATATTAGACCCATCTGCCGTCCTACTCTGAAGAACGAAGGGCTTCCACATGAAAGAACATGCACATTGGGATGAGTCTTGAACGGACAAAACGTTAACATTACCTTATATATAGTACACAATACATTCATATGTACTCTGATATGAACACATACACACACATACATGTAAGTAGTATACATCCGTATTACGTACGGCCAATTGATCACGAATCCAGATACCTCGTTGTAACAGCAACGTGCCTCTCGTGTTTTCATACATTCGCTAGAATTCATTTTCTTTTGTCGTTAGAAAGACGATAAATAATCCATTTTTCTCTTTTTTTCTTTTTATTTTTCGGTTACCATCGATAAATCTCGATCAACTCTCAATATCGATGAGGTTTTTTTTATTTAAATAAAATACATTTATATTTTTGTATTTATTCTTTCAATGTTTCATTAATGATTTTGAATGTATGTTGCATTTGTTAGCTTTGAAATTTAATTTATTTTATTATGAATATTTTAAGAATATAGGGATAAAGAATATAATGTTACTAAAATACAAATATATTAAATAGGAGATCTTTATAATTAAAAATTATTATTTGCCAATAAATATTACTGTAACTATCGAAACTGCATTAGATATGTAAAACTTATTACATTTATTAGTTATTTTGATTAGTTCGTTTCAACTTCGTTTAGATCTATATAAAAATATTATAATAATAAGTTATTATAATAATAATAATATCATAATATTAAATATTATATATAATACAATATTATAATAATAAATTATTCAACAAATGATTAACACTAAAACTACCAACACTTCATGTATACCTATCCCTATCTGTTCTACCAAAAATTGTCAAATGACCTCTTTAAAAAACATATACAACAAAATAAAACAAAAAACAAACGTTGTCTCTCTCAGATAGTTGTGAGTTTGGGAAAGAAAAAGGAAGTGGAGTGGGGGAATTGTGCTCATGGCAAAAGTCGGAATGGATTATCGCGATGGAAATCGGAGCGAGGTAGAAGAGACGAGTATTATTACGACGGTTACGTCTGGTTAAAAAAAAGTGGTAAGAGAAACAGGATATATCGGAACGGATATACGCGTCCTTCGGGAAAAATGGCAGGATCTTTAAAGGTTCGGGTTAGGGGGGGGGGAATAAAAGGCGTGGGCGAATCTTCGATCTCGAAAGTCCGCTGAGAAGAAGTCAAGAATCGTCTCCACCTCGTGGTCGGGCATATCCTCTACGACGACCGGCACGACCCCACGGAACTGGGAGCTCGCTCGTTCACGTATCTCGAATCTACTTTGTATGTCCTTCCTTCCTACCATTGGTTCGCAAGAGAGCTACAACAGGTACACTTCGCCTAAACGAAAGGAGGATATACGTTTCAATGATCTACGAGCCGGATCGAATCGAGTTTGTACGATTCTTCTTCTTTTACTTTTGCCAAAGTATTGCGTTCGAGAAAACACCAAGAAAGAACAAAGTTGAAACAACAGAATAAAAAATATGTATGTATATGTATATGTGTTTTGAAAGAAAAAAATAGAAGCAAACTATTGGTAGATAGTTTTATGATAAATGATATTGATCAAACTAGTTATCGTTAGCATTGTTACATCAATTTTTTGGAACCCCACCTAAGTTTTGATAAAAAAAAATGTAGGCTATAGAGAAAGAAAGGACAAAAAAAGGTCAAATTTCTCGAGAACGATATCTTTCAGAATTATTATTCGAAGTTGGAATCTTTGTTAAATTTTCGCAATATCATTTCGGTGACGAGTTCGAAGAGGGCTGCTTTTCAAGTATATTGTCGTTGTATAGAGATGAGAAAAGGCATACTGGGATAGGAATACTCGTGACTCGTGTTGTTAGGATATCGGATACCGAAGGAATACGCGCGGTCTGACGGTGAACACATCGGGGATGACGAATCAACAATGATCAGCAACGATCTCTCCTATCTCTCTCTTTCTCTCTTTGGCAATTTGATTAACATGGATGGGTGACACTCGAGATATACATACATACACACATATTCATTCAGTATATCTATCTATCTATCTTTCTATCTCTTTCTATCTGACTCTTTGATGTTTCTCGAAGAAGAGTGACAAAGTACCTAGTTGCCCTAACTAGACTTCGACATCTGTCCGATTTGTCATGGACGTTTTTTCCTTTTTCTTTCTTTCTTTCTTTCCCGGGGCCCGATATTTCCAAGGTAAAAAGTTACGATAGTTCGTAGGTAGTATAGTCAAGTCTGTGAATAATTGCTGAATACCGCTAATGAGAGTCTAGTGATGGATTCGAGAGATGCTTATACGTCGGTTTTACTCTCGACCATGTCAAATTGTACTGAGTTGATCGAGAAGAGGGGTAGTACGATGAGATGATGGCTTCCGTTTCGTTATAATATGTTACGTGCGAAAATACTATCTGTCTCTTTAAGTCTGTACGCCTGTCTGTCTATCTGTATATATGTATTTTTTTCTCTCTCTTCTCTTGTTAAAGGGCTCTGTTAAAGAAGGGGGAAGAGATCACTAACAAACGGATTCAACAGAATCTAAACGTTAACACACGTTGCGAAATCGTATTTCACGATCAGACATCAATATATGATTACATTCTATATGATGATCATTTTTCTGATTTAAATTATAAATTATTATTGTGTTTTACGTATAATAAAAGGGTTGTTATTTACTGGATTTTTATTATTTAAAGAAAAATATATTTTGTTACAATTAATTAATAGAATTTGATTAATAATAAAATAGTAATCACACAATTCTATTAAAATGAAAAGGTAGTCCTATTAATTGACTATCTATTTTTAAAAAATATTAAATTAATTTTTCTAATTTTAATTATAAAATATTATTGTGTCTTACGTATAATAAAATGGTTGTTATTTATTGGATTATTATTATTTAAAGAAAAATATATTTTGTTATAATTAATTATTAGAATTTGATTTAATTCTAAAATAACAAACACAATATTATATTAAAACGTAAGGTTAATATTTAACTATTTTAAAAAAATATTAGCAAATAATTTATTATTAATCCATGCTAATCAATCGTATGAATAAAAATCTTATTAGAAATTTAGAATAATAATATTGATGAAAGAAATATTAGTGATAATAAATGTCTAACTTACTTCCAAACATTCTAAAAATTAAATAATTTTTATCAATGCATTTACAGATAAATATTGAGTGGTAGTAAGTTATGGACGGTATATTTGTTAGAATCGAATAAAAAACAAAAATCGAATTTCACGTTTTCACAAACTAAGAAGATTCGGGATGTAAACGACCGGCACGAGTCTTGAAACGTAATACGTTCCCGTAGCTTGATGTAGAAACTAAACAAGAAGAAACCCCCCTAACTACTACTACTACTACTACTACTACTACTAGCAGGGCCTATCTGAAATTGAATATCGCGTCTTCGTTGGGTTTTCGCGATAAATCGACTGCCCACCGCCTACCGCCCACTCGCGAGACGAGCATATTTAATTACAGAAAATTCGCCCCGACCTTCGTCGGATCCTCACCCTCCTACATCCCTCTTCCCTTCCTCTCTCTTTCTTTCTACTCTCTGAGCTTTATGAACTCTCCAAGGATTCTTTAGAATCCAATGAGAAATAAATCAGACAACTTATTTCTCATCTTATGTTAGAAAATTCGTTTTACACGTTTTATATAACTGAATAATTTCACGTTGATGAAGATCATTTTGTTTAATGTTTAATACACACACTTCGTTATTATCATTTTATTATTTTATATAGGTATATGATGTTTCTGAACAAGACTTAGCTTTTTTTATTTCAATGTTTTGTAGTATGTAATATTTTTAAAAATGTATTATTAAGAATTTAATTAGGAATTTAATTAAATTTTGTATTATATTTAAATATTTGTATTTTATATTTTATATTAATATTTTGTATTTTATATTAGGAATTTAATTAACAATTTTGTATTTCAGTTTCTCGAATATAATTTTACAAAATTGTGATATCAATATAATTTTGATCAATATACACCTTTTATTGTACTAAGTATTATGTCCTAAAATTTTAGGTTCCATTACTTTCATCACTCCAATTATTATTTCAATAATATTTTTCAAATATTACAAAATTAAAAATAATTTCATCTAATAGAAATTTGTATCAGCAAATGACTTACTTCATTCATTCATTTATACCCTCTTTTCTCCTCTTGAAAAAAAAAAGAAATGTTGAAACTGTGCGATATATCGATAAAACCAAATGTATCGATTCGTCATGAGAAGGTGGATGATAGGAAGCGATTTCCGTCGGTTTAAATGTGCTTAATGGATGAGAACTATAAACTACCGGTCGAGTGCATAACACGGAACCACACGGCGAATATCGTTCCGCACGATTGAACGCGGGGTCCTATGGACCCCACAAAGCTTCTTCTTCTACTTCTTCTTCTCCTCTCATTCCCTCTTCTATATTTTCTTTTTCTAATCCATGATCCCTAGAGCCCAAGTCACTATTTCCTCTTGACTATCATTACGAGACATCATTGTTTCTCACACTGTATAAACTGCACCCCGTTGTGGTATATGCCAAGAAGACCCCATAGGGTGCACGCATTTACCAAACCCCTATCACCCTTTTACGTCATGAATATTTTTAACATGATCACTAATCAAACTGACCTGAACCTTTAGATTCACACGTTGATAAGAATAAGTGTAATTTTAAATTACATTTTGTGATTAAAAATTTCGTAATTAAAAATGTTACATTTATAAATGTTTTATTAAATATTTATATAATATTTTTAATATAATTTCTTGAACATCTATATATTATTTTTAATATAATTTATATTGAACATTTATATAATATTTTGAATATAATTTATTTAATATTTCACCATTTTCAATTTTCTAATATTATTTAGAAAATATTAACACTATCATCTTAAATAAAAATTTCTTATAGAATCAACGTTCTTTTCATAAAAATAAGTTCCCAAATCTAATAATAAATTATGAAGTTAACAAAAGAACTATGAAGTCGTTGAGTGAGTCAATATTCGTGAATATAGTATATAAAAGTTCACATACACTCAAACACACATGTATATATATAAACATAGTCACATATTTACTTTGAAAGATCGACGAATGATATAATTGCCCTTTTGGCAATGCCTTTTTCTAAGAGAGAGAGAGAGAGAGAGAGAAATAGAGGACCCTTTTATCACCCAGGAACAAAACCGCAAAAGCCACAAATCTAGCCGCACTTTGAAATAACGCGAGCGAGCACAGTACACACACACGCACACACATACAAAGACACATTGCGTTGAAACTTGCGACACGTTGTTCGATAAATTCTCCTCGACAGGGTCCAGAAGGGCACATGAAGTATTATGAATGGCGTTACGGGCCGACGAACACTCTGAATACTTTATAGCCATGCTCGTTGACACGGTAGTCAAAATATTGGGGGAGTAAACCGTTAGAATCCCATCCACGCTTTTCTTAAAGCGTCGCACGTATTTTTATTATTTTCAACAATCACCTGGAAAAAGTTAGAAAATAAACGTAAGCTCGAATTATTTCACTTTTTATAATAAACGTTCATTCTTAGAGAAAATCTTATTTTCTTTTTTCTATTGCAGTTTGATCAAACAATGATAGGTTAAAACGAAAATAAATGATTTCATTTAAATTGGAAAATAATTTAAATAATTTGGTTATATAATAAAATATTGTAACGTTTATATAATTTATTAGATAACTTTAACATATAATATTATTATTAAATTATATAGTTTATATGGTTTATTAATAAAATATTAATTATAATTAAGTTGATAAAATATATTAATATTTTATTAATTTATTTTATTCACTTAAATAATATAATTAAAAATACTATAATAAAAAAAGTAATATAATTATTAAACTATATAGTTTATATAATTAATTATATATTTATATATAATTTAATATATAATTTAAGATATTATTTACATATAATAAAATATATTATATATATATATATAAATTATATAATAAAATTATTTGCCCTCACGTATTTTATAATTTCAATTAATTTACAAAAGTATTCTATGTGTTTCCAAATAAAATACAAATAATTATTATTAATTTTTACATATTAAAATAAAAATATCAATATACAAAATAATTAAAAAAAAATCGTATTTAATAATAATATATATATTCATTTCACGTTTATGAAAAATATATTCAAAGAATTTAAATAAAATTGTACAAAATTCAACTTTAAATAATTGACGAGCAAAAATTTACGAATCTTAAAAAAAATGTTGAAAAGAACGTGTGCAGAAGATTTTTTCTATAAAGGATAGTCAGAAAAGCGATAAAAGAGGAAGACAGTTCGAGGGGAGATGAAGTTGGTGTCCTCGCGAGACGAGTCATGTTTTCAAAGGACATTAAAGTCCCTCCTCGTGAACTTAACTGTGCCGGCAGGGCTATTCTTGGATCGAGCAAATTCGGCCAGATCGAAAAGAGGAAGATAAAAATGAACGGAGAAAAGAAGGTATTCGAAAAAAGTTTCTCTCTCTCTCTCTCTCTCTCTCTCTCTCTCTTCCTCTCTCTCTCATAAAAGAGGACTCGTCCAGGCATTTTATACGAGCATCGTAAAAAAAGGTACAACGATTTATAAGGCGAACCACCATAGAAATTGGGCCAACTCATTGGACACACAGAGTATCATCCTTCTCAAAAAGGTAAAACATGAGAATAAAACTTCTAAAAAAGAGAGAGGGAGAAAGAAAAAAAATCTAACTTTCATACATCAAATTTGCAATTACTCATCTTCCCTTTCAAATATATACCTTTCAAATGAATCAAAATATTAATCAAAAATAATTTTATTAATTTATTCGATGATTAGTGTAATAAATGAAGTTTCGAAATTCGTTGATAAAAAAAAGAAAATAATTATTAAATATTTTTATGTTTTTATTATATTTTAAATATTTCTATATTTTTATTGTATTATATATTTTTATAAATTTATTTTATTACATTTTAAATATTTTTATATTATAAAGAAATAAAATAATGGGAAAAACGCCTATTATGAGAGTTAAATAGTGGATATTGGATATAGGTTAGTTTTAGGGATGAAAGGGTTTCAAAAAAAAATATAATGTAGGTCGTTCTTTTATTCCCTTCTATAATATAAAACAGCTTTAACTTTTCATTAAAATACATTCTAGAAAATATTTATAATTCATTTTACCCCGTGTGAAACCATGCTAGGTTTATAAACTAACCTAAAAAAAAAATATTCATAGGTTTGATTGATGATTCACTGACCAAAGAATTTAGTTGGTATGTTATATATTTGTATAAAACTAAAAAGGTTTAAAGAATAATTTTGACATAAATTAAGAAATTTGTACAATTATTAAATTATTTGTCTCTTTTCAATTGGATATAATAATATTATTCGTTATTTAGTATTCGCAACACCTCGAAGAAACAGTATACCAGTATTCACGTCCGCAAAACCGCACATAATTTTATCCAGAAACGAGAGAGAGATAACATCTTTAAAGGCATCTCATCGTTACGTGTCCAACTTCCATTATGCGTACCTACGTACTTTCTATTTTGTGGAATCGTTACGATTTCTTAGTATTTAAATTAATAAAAATATTACCCTGGGTTAGAAGGTTCAACATTTTTCTTTTGTTTCACAATTTTTCTTGCTTAAGAAATATTCGTAGAAAATTGTTCGTATTTAAAAAAAAATTTAGAAAAATTATTTTATTCGTTTGATCAATTAATCTTAGTTCGAAATTTCTCTTTTTTTTTTAATCAGCTCAAACAACTGAATAAACAGAAACTTCTAAGTCACGTTGAGAGAGAGAGAATCTCTTGTTATTATATTTTAAATTGTAAAATCTCTAAGGAATAGAAATCTGAGATGATTAATGATAGTGCACCCAGACTTTGAACAATTTTTTTTAGTTACGGTAGCAACAGTAGACACAGATAAAGCTTCAAATTCATTTATAAATAAACTATATGTGAAATTTTCTAAAATCTTGAGAACTCGTCCCGATAAAATCTTCTCAATGGTTATATTATAATTAGTATCTATTTTTAGTATTAAAAAATAAAATAATTAATATAGTTGAAAGAATCAGAAATTCAAATATTTTTTATCGAATTTTATCCTTTACTTTTTCAAATTTTTGTTCACTTAATTTTGTTACCCTTGGATTAAATGTAACCCTTGGTTAAGAAAGAAATTTCTTAGAATAAAATTTAGATTTAATTTTTAAAAATTTACAAATTGTATATCAGTTTGTGGTATTCTTTTATCTAACTAATTTCTCATGGAAAGTCCTTCCATGCGTCATCCTTCCTGTGGTAAAATAATAACTACCAGGAAAAACTATGCTTACAATGTGTATGTGTTTACAATGACTGCCAAAAAAAAACCACAATGAACGTTTTATAAAATCGGTATGCACAATTCGTACTGAAGAGGAAGAAGAATATAAGTATATGTGAGAGAAAGGTGCACATAAACGTTATCTAGGTAAAGTCAAGCATCTTCGTGGTTGCAATGGGGTGGGTCATAGGTCATGCTACTTAACGGTACATTTCTGCGTATCGTATTTCGTTAATCACACTTTTTGATACACTTTATCTCTATTCTAACAATTTTTTCCTAATTTTTATTATTCCTGAAATATTTAAAAACATAATTCACAAGCACACACAAAGATAGTTTAAAATATGAAGTTTATTGTGAACCACTTGAAAAGTTACTAGTATCCTTCAATATCAAATAAAAAACCCTAGATGCATATGACAAGTGATCAACTATGTTAGAATTATCAGAATCTTATCATTTATAAGACATAGAAAATCTAATCATTATTCATACTAGAAAATTATTATTAATAACATATACATATATTCACCGATATGATCATAACAATTCGGGTCAACATACGAGACGTCAAGTTTCTATGTTCACTTGAGAGTTAATGTCATCGTACTTGAGAGGAGTAACCCAGCACACAGTGGTCGGGTTTATACGATCTCGTATTCACTCACTCACTCACATACTCACTCACATACTCACTCACTTATTCGTTCACTTGCTTTCTTGCTTTCTTGCTTGCTCGAGTACAACCGTGCCAGTTTTCCACGAGGACGATTACGATATCGAGAATAACACGATTCTCTACTTGACTCTGCCGCTTCCTTCGGTTATTCTACTTGGCAATCACTATACCGATTACGATGTTTCGAGTCGTCCGTGTCTATCGAGTCCGTTAAAACGCGCCCGCTTCCTCTTTAGATGGAACTTTACTGCTCTCGTAATGGTCCTACCACGACCACTACTTTTTTTTTCTTTATCTTTTCCTTTCTTTTTTTTATGTTATTTTTTTCATTAGGTGAAAGGTGACAATAATTTGACTTTGGTCTATATCTCGTTTATTTCACATTTTAACGATACACTCTTAACTTTACTTGCAATCATATATCCATTTGGTTTTATTTAAATGGTCACTCGTTTAAAATGGATTTTTATAAGATTTATATCTGTTGAAATAGAAATTTATAAATTTCGTATTATGTGTATGTGTGTGTGCATTCAGCAGGTTATAATTTTGATTACAGCTGAAATCAAATCGTCTCAAATATATTCGTCTATTAAAGATATAATAGTTACTCGTTTGTAATAATTTTTATTTTAATCCAGTTTTAAATGTGTGTACACTGTTAAATGGTCTTTTAAGTATTAATTAAGATTACTATCTGTATTATCCATATTTTTAAATAATGTTTAATCAGCAGGCTTATGTTATTACTGTTGAAATTATATATTCGCAATTTCACGATTTGTTCTGAGTCATTTTCATTTGGTTTACAAGGATTTAAAAATCATTTTATAAAACGAATGATTAAAAAAAAAGTATATCCAGACGGAGTATTCATAAAATAGTTGTTTTGTCGATAAAAATTTCAATACGGAAAAAACGACCTTGTAAAACGAAGTTATTGCTCGCAAGTTCATTAAGGTATCGTAAATTATCAAGGATAGGAAATAAAACAATATAAACAAAAAAAGGAATCGAATAACAAAACGTTTCTTACAAGCCCCATCAGTTCACATTAATAATCTATCTAACATTCTGTATATACAGGGTGTTCAATATTCTCGAAAATATTTCTATATAAAAATAATTGTTTAAATCATTTTCAAACAGTAATTGTATTTCTGGTAAAATATATTTCAGATATAATTAAATTATCAGAAAATCAGTACATCTCAAAAGCGTATTCTAATCGAAGAAATAAAAGAATATAATAAATAATTAAATAATAATATAATAATATAATAATATAATAAAATAATAAATAATTTTAATGAATATTATTTGATAATATCAATAAAACTTAAATTTAAATATATTATAATAAAATATAATAAAACATAAATTTAATTTAAATTAATTAAATTAATAATTTAATAAATAATTATTTATTATCACTAAAGTGCAATTTTAAATACATTTGAACAAAATATAGTTTAATCACAATATATAATAATTTTGATGAATAATATTACACATCTTTTAAATCAATACTTCAACATAATTTAATAATTATCTACCTTTCTATTACGAAGAATAAAATAAAAATCAAAGATTGAGAAAGAGAGAGAAGGGAGGTAAATAAAAAAATAAAAAAAGGAAATATGTACTCGTTTTCGATCGATTATCCGTAAAATCACTTCCCCTAGAGAAATTGGTCCTAGATAGTCGTTTGTTTCGCATTGTGGTGTATTTATCGAAAGATTAGAGATTAGAGAGAAGACTAGGTGCTTCGTACACAGACTTTACTTGAGCTTAGCTTGTGTATCTTTCTCTCTCTTTCTTTCTTACTCTGGTCAATCTACGGATTAACGAGCGTCGAGCGCCATGGCTAACCAGATTGCTGGTTAAAGTCCGTCGAGATAAGATTTCACCTGCGATACCTTCTCGTCCGGGACCCCGGGAGTAAATGGATAACATCGACAGAACGGATTAAGTACCTCAGTTAAAATCTTGTCGACGGGACAGTATTCGAACGAGATTTTCTTCGTGTTGTTGTGTTGTGGTGTGTTAACCTTCTTCACGATTGAACACTTTTCAACTAAACTATACACATACACTTGTACACCATACATATATAGATAAACACGCCCATCTTCAAATTCTTTCTATATGGATCCGTCTCATGTGTTCGCAAATTCTATTATTCGCTTACTTTCGAAAAAGATTTCAAAAGAACGAATAAAAGAATTCCTACAATTATAATATTGTCAGAGTTTCGTTTTTATTCGAGAAGAATATTTTTTTTATTCTTTTATTAGATTTTAGAAAATTTGACAAAGGTTAAAATAATATAATATTAAAGATATCGTAGATTATCGTTTTATTTCTTTTTTTTTTTTTTGGAATATAATATATATTGTATATTATAACTAATATTAAATATATTTCTTTTTAAACTACATAGTGCTGTAATATTTTTATTATTTTTATTTTAACGATAGTAGATCTTTGGAAGATTGTACAATAGAACTCATGGTTAGAACATAGCCCCCTCTCTCATAGGTTCCTTTTTCTACCCCACTTCCTACCCCTCTTCTTATTCCTCTTCTTACCCCTGTTTACTCTCTCTCTCTCTCTCTCTCTCTCTCTCTTCCTTTCTACAGGCCCTTTTTTAAACTCCTCCTATTTCCTGAACAACCCCCACCCATTTTTGTCAGTTTTCCTTTCTCATAAACCAAAGTGAACCTACAAAATAAGACTCTCTCTACCTGCAATGAAAAAATACAATACATTAAATCTTTCTTTTAACATAATCCTTTTTTACTTATCCTTGAAATAATTTGATCAAAAATCCGTTTTATTTCTTATACAAACATCTAAAAAATAATTTTTCAATATTCATTTGAAGATTTTATTGTTCCTTAGGGAATATTGAAAATAATAATATAATAATGTATTATTTAAAACAAAATATTTTTATAAATAATTTTGAATAGTAAATATTTCCTTGACCTATTTTCAAATACCTGTGTATTGTTATGGCAATGGCAATGAAATTGTTGTTCTCTTTTCGAATTCTGAAAAGTAACAAAGCATAGTTCCGAAAGGGGTACAAGATTCAAATCAAAGGATTAGCTTCTATGTTTCCTTTTCTGTGTTCTCTTTTACAAATATTAAAAAAATACAAAAGTATTCGTAGCATATTTTCTTACCTACTACCATTCTTTTATCCACGTTCCTATTTTCAATTTGTTACGGTCGATTAAAGGAAAAAAAAGAAGAAATGGGTCAGTTCAGTCAGTTATCCTCTAGGGAATTCTACATTATGGTCCTATTTTGGAAAAGGATTCTAGAGCGATACGAAACCGAAACGTTTCAGGATTATTCTAATTCTGATAAATTGAGTGAAAATTTTCGGAGTATTCCTACTGAATAGTATTTTTCTGATAAAAATAACATTCTGATGTTTTTGATCTCCGTTGCCTTTTTTTCAAATAAAATTTATGATTTATGAAAGTAGCTGGAGTAAAATGTAACAATAAACTTCAAAAAATATTACGAACAATAGGGAACAATTTATTATATTTTTAACAACAAAATATTCATCTTACAAATTACATTTTAAATAAAATTTTCATAAACGCACGCATGCATTCACAAAGATCAAAAAATTAAAATCAATTATTTTAAATTACTGTTACTTTATTATTTGTAAACTATAGAATATAATAAATAATAAATAATAAATCCTTTATTATTTATAAAATATAATTTTACAACATTTCTAAATTATATTAGAATAATATACGATAAACCATAACAGTGTAACCATATATTATATTTAAAAATACACAACAACAACAATAAAAATATATGAAGGTATTTATTATTTTCTAAGTGCAGGAAAAATAAAATACAAAGAAAATGTAATGCAGAACATGTGAATGGAACTTACCTTAGTGCAAACGACAATCCTTTGTCGGCCTTGCAAAAGCAGAATTGTAAGGAGGATTGCGGACCACTCAAAAAGAGGGACCGTAACTTTCGCGGTTTCTACCCAGCTAATCTCCACCACAAAATTTATTTATGACACTAGCAGACTTTCACGCCCTCTCCGCCCCATTCTTCTTCCTGAAGGGCCCAAGTTCTTCGTTGTTGCTACTCTTTCCGCCTCCGGTTGACTGCTTCCGAAAATCGTTAACTTTTGCTTTGCATCTTCTTTCAAATTATTTCTAATATTTTTTTTTTCTTTCACATCTATACTTCCCTCTTTTTTTCTATTCATTTTATTAACATCATAAAATCATATTATTTTATTTGCAATATTATACCATCTTAATTATCTTGTTGAGAAATGTATTATTTTGTTTTTTTAGATTCATAGTTGTAGTTCAATTATTGTTTATTCAAAAGATGATAGAAAAATTCTTTAAAATCAAATTATTTTTAGTTTGAATTTATTGGACTCGTTTATATTTTTGTTTTGTTTTATTAAATAAGCAACTACAACCTTTAATTTTTGTCTTATTCTGTACTTTGTACTTTTTATATTTTTTTCTTATATTTTTTTTAATCTTCATCCAGTCTTCTGTTTATTAAGGACAAAACTACATTTCGTCATAAGCACGTAAATTATAATGATGGAAATAAAAAATAATTGATTACCTTTATAGCTAACGTCGAATCATTCGAGCAATTAGGCGTACCTAAAAAATTTCATTTAATTGACTGATAACTTAAAACATAATCTTTCATTCCATTAAACGTTTCGAGAGATGTTATTTTCTTATCGAATAAAAAAAAATATTAAAAAAAAGGAGAAAAAGAAAAATAAATTCGATTTCACTTACATTTGTCACATCGATTAAATAAAAAATTAAAAAAAATAAAAAGACATCTCGTTCACATTTTTTTTTTATTTGTTTCTTTTTATTATTACGTAAAAAAAAATTACATGCAATTTCACTGAAATAATTTTCTCTAGCATTTGTCACATCGATTAAATAAAAAAATATATATATATTTCGTTGACCATTTTTTTTTTTATTATTATTATTACGTAAGAATAAAAGTTAAAAGATATATATAGATCGATCAAATAAAATCGTTCTAAACGATATTTATTTTCCATTTAAATAAATACGTTTTCTTAGGGCCCGATCAACGTCGATATTAAACTAGACGGATGACTCGATCTAGCGAAAATTATCGGCTTTCCTCGCGTCGACTCTTTGAATACAGATTGAACGTGTAGGAAGATGGATGGTGGTCTGATCGACAAGTAATGAAGATCGATACGATCTCAGGAGCATTTGTTCTGTTATATATATATATATATGTCTTCACAAGACCTGTACCCTACCTCGTATGAACAGAGACACACTCGTTGAAAAATTGTAAGTAATTTAAACAAAAAAAAAATACGAAATGACAACAATATAAGGAACAATCCATAAGTAAATGTTAACAACAGTTAAACTGTTGCATTGTAATAGTAGTAGTAGTAGTAGGTAAAACCTAAACGTACATTTTCTTTAGGTATTCGTATTCACCAATCGTATCTGTTCACACCTTAGATCGGTTCCCTCGTAAAGAAGAAAAGATAAAAGAGATATAGAAAAGAAAAGATTCTCGAGCGGTCTCTTTATCGAGTCCCAATCTCAAACGTTTTCCACGCTACTCACATGTGTGACGATAGTGTTGATGGTGGTGGTGGTAGTTGGTACTGTTGGTGCATCAGCTTCAAGATGCTAAGTTTACTTTACGACCGTCACGTAGAACCCGTGACCGAGAGCATAACGGACAAAGAAAAAAAATATAAAAAGAGTAAGAGACTGAAAGAAAGAAAGATTGAAAGAATGAAAGCAAGAAAGAGATGGAAAGTCTCGTAGATGTCTCTACGAGAAGATAATAGTAGTGGTAGTAAAAGCAACAGCAACAACTAACATCAGAAGCAAGAGTAGGAGTAGCATCAGCAGCCATCGGAGGTTGCTCCGTTTGACTCCCTCCTCGTTGAACAACATCTCCTCCTGAGCTTCCGTGCATCGCACGAGGGGCTAGTTAAGATAGCGATCCGAAGACCTAAGCGTTGAACAATGCCGTAAAGTAGCGGCGCCGGCAGTGAATCAGAGCTTATGGCGAAAACGTGAACGATTAGCGGCCGATCCGTGTTAACATGCCTTCTAAGACACATCGGCCCTTACAATACCAAAGGCTTATACTTCAGTACCTATACTTCCCATACCTACTATAACATGTCCTAAGAACTTTAAGGGCGTTTCTCCGAGCCGCGTAATTGCCAAATGGTTAGTTGAGGATTAAGACAACCTACTCGCGTAAATCCCATTCTTAGCGTACAACTACTGGTGCTGTTGCTGATGCTGTTGTTGTTGCTGAATCCTCTTGTTGGCTCGTGTTTCTCTTTCTCACGTGTTAACTCGATGATCGCTACTGCCCACCAACGACGAAGGTTACTAGATAGAAACTAAATGGGATAGGAGGAGGGTGACTAAGTTGGTTGGTTAGTTACTTATACTTACAATATTTTAACCCCCGTTGGCATAAAATTTCTTAACAGCGTCACAAGGTATTTTCTCATTACCTTGTCTAAAACTATTTATTTATTGTTTTATTATGTTGCTTTAAATTATTATCCATTATAATGTTAGGCTCGTTAACCCTTTGACGCCAACACTGTCTTTTAATTCTTCAATGTATCTGTGTTAAATCTACTACATATCTCGTCAAAACTTACACAGATGAAATGCAAAAAGAAAAGAAATCTAGGATTAAAAAGAATAAATGAAAAGTAATGTAAAAAAGGTAGAGCGGGCAACTTCCATTAAAAAAAAAAAAGATGAGAGAGTGGGTACTCGAAAAAGAGCGATGGAGGGAGAGAAAAAAAAGAAGAAAAAGAAAAAAGGGACAATCGCTCGTCAAGCGAGCGTCAAAACATCCCCAAGTATCTGTACCGAATCGTATTCTCACACGTGAGCCTTTAAAAACCCTAGGCCCCGTAGGTCGAGATTGTCGATTGCGAAACGGTGAACCAACCAAGGAAGAAATCAAGCTGGTTCCTTCGATTTGCTAAGAGAGAAAGAGAGAGAAAGAGAACTCACTTTTTGATGGCATAGAATTATTTAGCTTCTTCGGTAATAGGAAAAGGAAAGGTAGAGAAGATTCAAACCCCACCCTTCCTTCTCCTTCTCATCCACTTTCCTTTCTCTTGCTCTTGACGACAATGTGTGACCGCAAACAAACGATAGGTAACGATAGGGGGCGCCAATGTGCATTCAACAACCCAGACAGATTGTCATTTGTCAAGTCTTTCACGTTCTCTAATGACACGCACTGCTTTTGGACGCCTTCTTATATGCTAAGAGAATGTCTACTCTCAATGTATGTGTACATGTGTGTAGATGTGTGGAAGAGAGAGAGTGAGAGAGAAAGGGATAGTAAGAGGGAGGATTCCTGGCACCTGGCACTCAGATACTCTGCTTTTATATCTTCCCGCTTTTTTTTCTTCTCTCTCATTCTCACTCTTTCATCCATTTCTTCCTCCCCTTAACGCACACCAACCAATCTTTTCTTATCCTTCTTCAAATGTTTTTCCGCTCTTCTTCCGCGATCCTTCGGACTCACCGTTTGTGACGGTTGAATTCGATTTGTTAGGATTAAGTGAAAGAGAGAAAGAGATAGAAATAAAAAAAAGTGAAGTTTAACCGTTCTTACGTCAGACATTTACACATCCTTTTTATTTTTTTTTTTATTATTCTATTTTTAACTTCGTTTCGCTTTTCTTTCCCCTATCCTTTTTTTAAATATTTTTTTAGCATACAATTGTTCTCTAAATTACAAAAATTGTATAAAACAATGTTTAACGTGACTGACGTTAAGAGTAGTATTAATGGAAAATGTATAAATAAAAAAAATAAAATAGTTTCATTACTTATAGACTTAAGAGTCGTAATCCTTGAACACACATACAAATACTATTACAATTTCTATAGTTTAAAATACGAAAGGATACAATAAGAGTTAGATGGCGTCTACCAGGAGTGGTCGAAATGATTTAAACTCATTGGGTGCCATATACGCAAAGGTATACTCCTTTGACGGGCGTACGCATACAAGAAAAGAGAATATTGTGAGAAAGGTACGGGTTTATTCTCACATGTGGTCGTGTTTTACCTATCCGAGTACTACCTATGACACCCACGTGTTACCCACCAGGTATAGTAGTAGCCGCTTGTTAAAATAATCTCTCATAAGTCTCTGTTCTTACATTGAAAGATCGACCTAAAAATGTTTTGCTCGGTGTTGAAATAATACCGATCAACTTAAACTGTATCTGTAATGCTTTATTTAAATCAACGATAATAAATTATACGATTTATGTCATTTTTTGTTTTCTTTTTGTCTTCCTACGTTGTAAATTATCATTCCGTTTGATTCCAGTGTCGTTGTTAGTTACACGATCTCATTTTATATACCGATAAAAATATACATATATATATTTATCTATCTATTTATCTTTTCATTTTTGTCCAAGGTAACCCAAAAAAAATTACACTGGAATTAATAATCTTAGCTTGTGCGTGTATGTAGATATAAATAATAAAAACAAATTTATGATCTAATATACAGTGGTTCCCAAAGTGTTTGACCATGCACCAACCACCCCCTGGGGTTTCGCAAATAAAAAAAAGTTTCTCACAGGGGCGTGATCAAATGTTACACAATTTTGCAATTATTTACGTTCGATTTACGATTTGTTATTAGTGTGACAAGCTTCGTGTAGTTTGTCTCAATATAAATTAAAAAATTTCAAAACAAATGTTCATTCATCTAATTAATTATTATAATTAGTTGAATTTTCTAAAATATATTCTATTTATTGTTACTTAATATTTTAAAAAATATTATTCATCATACACACACACACACATTCAGCAAAGGGTAACTTGTTAGAATTTGATATAAGGATGTCTTGAGAAAACTTTGATTAAAACGATGATTTTATTTTATTTTTTTGCAAATAATTAGAAAATACAATATTATTATTTGTATATTTGATTAGTTCGTCATGAATTAATATAAAATATAAATATGTGTGCTTGTACACGTGTATCTAAAATATATCTTTTATATAAAACTAAAAAGATGAACAAAAAATAATGCTTCCGTTAAATCATTGATGATGATGATCCATCGAGAAAGCCTAAATCGATGATATAGTGGTTCTTTCGCGGCAACATGCTGTGTACGAGCACCTACGCCAAATATGTTCGTACTATGAAACGAAAGACGTCTTGCTGTTCTAGCTTCTATTCCATAATGGATAACATGATTTTTTTACCAACGTATTTGGACCACCGTTCGAAAAATTATGATTATTATTTATCGAATCAGTTATATTTGATTTCTTCGTATTCTTTTTCTCAAAGATTTAATCATCTAACGTTTCATATTTATTGATATATTTATAAACAATCATATCAAGAATTGTTTCTTAAATATGTTACATAGTCAAAAACATATAATTTTTGTTTGATTTAAATTTGAAAAAATAAACCTAATTAAGTTAATATATTTTTAATTATTTATTAAAAAAATAATTCTGCTCTGTATCAAAAACATTTTTACTTTGTAATAAGTTTTTTAATTACAATATTAATTGTTATTCTTTATGGTGTTGACATTTTTAAAAAATTATTACATCTCTAAATTCAATATTATTTGTAATTAAATAAAAATTTAAACTTGATCACAACACACACATATTTATCCACTTAATTAAATAATTAATTCCCATATAACAAATACACCAAAATAATCATCATAAATGTTTAACCATAAATGTACATTTTAATGATAAAATATTTGTATAAAATATTATATATTTAATTTAAAACGCGTTATAGAAACAGAGAATAAGATAAAGATAGAAAGAAAGGACAATAATTAGTCGACAATTAAAAAGGGGGGTGTAAAAGGGTTTGGTAAAACTATAAAATCTTTTCTTTCGTGACCTTTAGCACCATACGATCCGCCTTCAGGAATACGAGCGACGACAAGACTCACCGATGGAGAAACATAGTGATTACCCACCCACGTAGGCGTTGACTATGCCGATAGAGTCGAAACTCTCGCACATGGGATTCGCAAAAGCACTTTTACAAACGCTACAGTTTCTCCGAGATCTTTAAAAGAACAAGAAAAAAAGGAAAAAGAAAAAGAAAAATAAAAAAAACAAGAAAAGAAGACTCGTGTTGTACCATCGCGAGCACCGTTTCGACCATAAAACCAGGAGTTATGGTTATTTAAAAACTTATTGGCCCGCCCATGTTCTCTTTGCCAAAGAAAGAAAGAAAAAGAGTGAGTGAGTGAGAGAGAGAGAGAAAAAAAAAGTCAAGAAGGGAGGAAAAAAGAAGGGGTGGAAACAACGTTGACCCAGTCGAGATAAATCAAAGGATATTAAGACCCTTATTTCCACTATCTCCCTTTACACCCACCCACCCTTCACCTATCCTCGTTCGGCTCTTAAAGAAACACGCATGTAAAAGATAAAATGAGATAGCAAAAAAAAAAAAATAATCAAAATGAACATCGTAAAATTGGTCTTGAAATCTTACTACTACTTATGGTTAGCTACTTTACGTCTTTAATCGCATAATCTCTTAAGTTTGAATATTCCAAAAATACATATATATATAATTATTAGATATATGAATATAATAAGGATAAAATTATTTAAATTAATAGTCATATATATATATATATATATATATTTAATACAATAAATTTATATTACCTTTTTTAATTATTAATATATTTATATATAGGGTTAGGCAAAAAGTTACTTCGTTTTTTAATTCCAAATAGTATAATAAATTTATTTTAACATTTTATATTACTTTTAAATTACTTTATCATACGTGTAATCATTCATACTTACTTATCAATTGTATACCAAACATATGATATACTTTGATATCTAATTATAATAAAAATATTTGATAATTAAATATATTAAATAGGAAGCATTTAAATGTGTATCAATATTAGTATTGTTCATTAAAATTTCTGATGAAATTTTAAACCTATAGCAAAAGTTCTTTTCTTTATTCACATATGTATATATGATACATCGTAGTAACATATGTGTACGTAAGCAGCTCGCACGTTGGAAGATTATTAATGAGTGCATCTCAATCCGGCCATTTTTCCACGTCGCACTGGGTAATGCACGAACCGCGGGGGGTGAGCAAGGTATATTGGCCGATCAATCAAAATGAGCTCAGCTTGGCAACGTCTCACAGCCGCCGACGCCAAGGTTTCTACTTCAATACCTCTAAACTATCTTTTTCCCAGCTTAGATCATCGAATCTCCCCTTACCTTCCTACCTACCTCCCCTCATCTTCACTCGAACAACCGTGAAAATCCTTACCCTTGATCCTTGACCGGTTCTTTCATGATCAAGGTCAATTGTGGATTTAACAACAACAAAATTGATAAAAAATATATTCACCGTTCTGAATTATTATTTTTTATATAAATGGAATATCGAATAACGTGGTTAATGTTGTGCGTTTTTACTAAATAGGTTTTCTAAAAAACAGATTAGCTAAACCTTCTTTTTTGAAGACAACTGTCCGTGGTTTTGCATTCGTGTATTTATTAATTAATTAATTATTAATTATATAATATTTAGGTGATTATTATTCATCGTTGGTTATTTTTAATGATCATTATATTATACGAAAATTATAATTAACCGTTGATTTAATTATCTAGACACATAATTTAATTGATATTAGATAAAAATATTAAAATATATATTTATTAAATAATATATTTATTATATTATTAATAATATACTTATTAATATTTAATATATTTAATAAATGTATATAATATTTATATGTAAATATATATATATATATATATATATATTAAAAATTAATTTGAAGAAAAATTTATATTCTTTAGGAAACTATTTTGTAGAAAATATAACATAGAATTTTTGTAAGTTATTATTTGACGATTTTTAAGAAGAGAAATAGTGTTAGATTTAAAACTGTGATTCATGGAGAAATAGTAAGTCTAAGTATATTCAATAGTACATTCCATTTGTCTTTCATAAGTTTTTAGAAAAATTTGAATAACTTTTAACATGTAAACTAGAACTATACACTAGTTGTTGTCATTGGTAATGGTTAAGAAGTATACAAATTTGTAGAAAAGTAAATTACGTTGGTTACGGTCACGTTTACTATTTTTTTAAAAAAAGAACATTAAACATAACTGACAGAAAAAAAATCATTAATTATCTGAATGGTTCAATGGGGTTTTGACATTTTGAAAGAAAGGGTTATTCGAAGAAAGTAGAACTTTTCTATTCATAGGGAAATTCCATATTTTAAAGGAATCTAGATCATGTTAGAAGACAAAATGTGTCTGACTAAGAAACGAAAAATCTTTGAAGTTTAACAATCGTATCGATTGTTAAACTTGTCCTTTATAAACTACAACTATTAAATCGTCCCCAAGGAAAGTGAACTTTCATTCATTTCTTTTCCTTTTATTCTTCATCGTCCTACTTTTGATTTCTCTTGTATTCAAATCATTAATATAAAACTCAAAGGGTTTTTCTTGTTGACTTGTTGAAAACTGAGAAAAGGAAAAAGTGAGTAAATTCTGTTGAAATCTTTTCTAGATTTAATCCTTTTATAGGATTTGTTATTTTTGTAACATGAAAGAAAATCAGAATTTTGGTTCTACCACAGTGAAGATGAAAAATAGTAAATGAAAAAAAAAATTGATATTAAATTGTATTTATTTCGTTTATTGTACAAAATAATTATTAATTGGTAATAAATATAATATAACATAATAATATAATATATATAATATATAAAATAATATTATATATTAATATGCTATATTAATTATATTATATTATAGTATATTAATATAATATATTATTAAAATATTATTATAATTACTAATATTATATATTATATTATATTATATACTATATTAATTATAATATATTATTTATAATAATTTATTTTATAATATTATATATATAAGATAATATTATATTAATAAATAATAATTAATAATGAACAAAACTTCGTAATACATTTGATTTCCAAAATTTAATTAAACAATCCTATATAAATTTCTACAACAGAAATAAAAATCGTTTTATATATCAATATTTTGTTACTAATAAAAATTCATCGATTAATTCAAGGTATTTTAATTCTATTTAAATTTATTCTGAATTTATTAGAATTCTTATAATATTTCGAACGATATTTTATGTTAATCGAGTTCACATTTGTTCTTTCTTTTTTTATTTCAACATCTTGTTCTATTTCCTATATGAATGGTAGGAGGAATCAAGCATAACCGGAAAGAAAAAAAAATCGAACGTGGAAGGTCGTCTTCCACCAACCATACACATATATATATATATATATATATATATATATATATATATATATACACATATGTCTACAAACGTAGGTTGGTCACTGAGATGATCGAAAAAGCCGGTCAGCCACGTGGCTTAATATAATTGCCTCTTATGTTCAGCTCAAGTCTTCTTTTCGAACGATACAAACCTCAAATTTGTCTCTAATTTTGGTTTAGAATATTTTCCCTTTTTTCTCTAACCCCTATTTCAAATTATTACTTTTTTTTCAACATCGAACTGATGTACAAATCGTTTCTAACGTCACCGTTTACGTAGAAAATAACGGATTTCCTAAAAATCGTTTCAGTTTAACACCACACATGTGTGTTTGTGTGTGAATTCTAATATCTTTTAATACAAAGAATACCACGAATCCATTTGATCATTATAAATATATATATATATGTAAGATTCGTGAAAAAAAACTGGACCGCTGGACTGACTGGACCGGGACTCGAACCACGGATCTTTCGCTTTCCGGGCGACTGCTCTTTAACCAATTGAGCTATCCAGGGCCCACCGACC
>NW_015148970.1:5390690-5438226 GCF_001465965.1 Polistes dominula
AACATGCTACGAAACAGACCTCCATCCCGGACGAGCCCCCAAATGTAAGATTCGTGAAAAAAAACTGGACCGCTGGACTGACTGGACCGGGACTCGAACCACGGATCTTTCGCTTTCCGGGCGACTGCTCTTTAACCAATTGAGCTATCCAGGGCCCACCGACCAGTTCCCTTCCACGAATGCTTATCAAGTTTGGCATGGAGGCGTTCGTCCCACATATATGATTCTTATAAGCTAACATTTATTCATATTTTTAACGATATTTATGTTAAGAAAGAGTAATTCGAAGAAATGAAAATTTATTATTGAAGAATAAAACGTAGTTAATTAATAAAAAACATTTTCGCAACTCAAACAGCAACCTAATATTTTTCTATTTGTCGAACGTATATATACGTGTACGTGTGTTTAAAAGAAACCGATAAAGAAAAAATAAAAAAATAAAACGCATACTTGTAAAGATCTTTCTTAAGTATCTTTAAACATACGTGTGTGTAACACCAGTCAACTAACTCATACAATTACGTCCACACGTATATAATAAAAAAAAAAGAAAAAAAAATACATTCGTAGAAGAACATCCAACGGTGTATCTAAGAATAAAAAAGAAAAAAGAACAAGATTTTTCCTAGGACTAGGAAAATTTCTCTAACGCGCATTGAAAAGTTTCGTAATATTCGTGTCTCGGATTTACAACCAACGAAGAAACTGTAAACTGTTCGGTTGCTAGAACGAATAATATAATCGGTGGCACCGCGAAATGTCGTTGAGGATCTATGCAAATGTGTATCTATAAGAAAAAAAAAAAAAAAGAAAAGAAAGAAATAAAAAAAAGGCGCGTTTCGTAGTACCTTACCTATCTACCTAAGAAAACGAACGCTTAGTAGCACGGTAATAAATTAACGTCGAAGGCATATACCCGTCTCTCTTGGTAAACCTCTACGATGATTTCTCACTGTATATGTGCTATTGCTAGTTGTAGTAGTAATAGTGTAGTAATAATAATAGTAGTAGTATTGGTTGAGTGAACCTATGCCAACAACAATGTTTTAATACAGGCGGGCTAACATTTTTCACCACATTTTGTGCGAAATTTCTGTCTATCTTTCTTTTTAGTATTTTTTTTTACTTTGTGGGAATATTTCTAGTTTTTTTTTTTTTAAATTCGATTGACAACCACACCTATTTTTTGTACCGTTTTTTTTTTACAAATTCAATTTTCATATCAGGTGTCCACCAAGATTCTGTGTTCAATGAGAAAAGGAATGAAAATTGAATATTAAATAATTATTTTAATATTTTTATTATTTATATAAAATATTAAATTTGTAAAAATAATAAAATAATTAATATTAAAAATATATTAAATATTTGTATTATCTATTTCAAATATTAAATAAATAAAAATATTTTATATTTTTGTACTGTAAATTTTATACTTGTGTAATTTAAAATAAATATAATTTAATATTAGAGAAAGTGGGTTATTATATTTTTATTATTTATTTAAAATATTAAATATTAAAAAAAATTAATATATATATATATATATAATATAAAAATATTAATTTATTAAAATATTAAATAAATAAAAATAAAAATAAATAAATTATAAATAAAATATTTAAGTATACTGTAAATGTTGTACTTGTGTAATATAAAAAAAAATAATTAATTATTAAAGCATGGGGGTATTTTTTTTTAAATTAGAATTATATAATTATACTTTCCTCTTCATAATTCGCATTATAAATTTATGATCTAGGTTTTGTTTATCATAATAACAGGTATGCAAATATTTATCAAAAAAAAGATAGAATATTAGATCTTGACAATTAGAAAAAAAAATATAACATATCCCATATAAGTTACTAAGATAAAATCATTAGATATAAAAAAGTAAAGTAGATTATTAAAAATAGAAATAAACATTTTGACGATGTTAAAACGTTGAATAGCATTTCCTGACGACTTGTCCCACATTGATTTTTGTTCTATTTTGTTTTATTTCTAATTTTGTTTCTACATCTTTTTCATCTCATTACAAGCATTCAAAAAATCATTAGGATCGTTAGATCACACCTGTCTGATGGAAAATAAAAAATGAATGCGAGAGTTGTCATAAATCCCACCAATGTGTTTATCAGGTACACTTTACGTAAAGGTATGTGTTCACGTGTTCTCTCGTGTTGATGATGATGATGAAGAAGAAGACACGGGCCAAGTGTCAGAGGCGTGTGCGTGAAATCACGCGATTCTCGATAATGAATGACCTCAAGGAAGCCTCAAGGAATTCATTCGGATCTTAAATTACATATACAAGGTGTCCACTTTCTAATCGATTCATTATTGTTCATACAATTCACGATGTTATTTTTTTTCAAATTACTTTATACAATTATTCAAACGTGAAATTATTTTCTTCCAATTATTTAAAAAAAAAAATAAAATTTTTCTTAAATATTGAAAAATATCTAAGAGTTACAAGAATCCCTTAAAACTGTACCTCACATAAAAAACTATTCCTCTCCCTAAAAAAGTGACTCACGTGAGAAGAGAAAGTAAATTTCGGTTAAAAAAAAATCGTTCGATGTTCGAAATCTCGTAAAAAAGTGACTTTGAAGGAACTGTTTGTCCATCATCAAATGTGTTCCTTAAAAAATTCGTAACGTTGTCACAAAAGGATTTTTATATTTTACCAATAAATTGGTAAAAAAAACACATATCTCACAGACCTTACGATGATTTAAGAGCAGATACTTTTTTATCCTTGTGAAAGGTAAAAAAGCTAAAAAACTGACCTGACAAAAGGTTAAAAAACGATGTGGAAACATAATAAAAAAAGCAGTTAGTAGAGTGGATATTTGAAAGTATTTCAAACGTATCGAAAGTAAATGAATAGTGTGCAACTGTGTTCCTTTCTTAATTTCTTTGTAATAAAAAAAGAAAAAAGAGGAGAAAGGAAAAGCCAAAACTGAGAGAATGGTAAAAAAACGTGACGAACGATAAAAAAATACGAGAACTATGGTAAAAAACGAGAAACTTGTTAAAAAACGAAATCTAACACCCCCACCCCCACCCCCCTTGAAGAAAGGTAAAAAACGAAAAGGGAGCTAAAAAACTCGAGAAGAATGGTAAAAAAGTGGAAAGAGAGCTAAAAAACGAGAAGAATGGTAAAAAATGGAAGGACAGATAAAAAAGTCAGAGAAGAATGGTAAAAAAGTGGAAAGAGAGCTAAAAAAAACGAGCAGAGGGCTAACACACACACATAAAAAAAAAGAAATCAAAAGAAAGGAAGAAGTAAATCTTAAAAAAGTATCAAAGGAATCGTGTACTGACCTTGAAACATACATACAAAAAAAAACCATAAAAAATAAAGTAAGAACGGTGACACATCATCGAGAATTTCGTTTTTTTAGCCTTGCTTTGAAAATTAAACTAACGCGTAAAGTAAAAATTTTCTCTTAAAAAGTGTACTGATATGTATATATATATTAGGGTGGGTCAAAAAAATGACTTTTTTTTTTTCAAGTGCCACAGAAAAATGGGTTGCTAGACACCTTAAAACAATTCTCACCAAATATGAGCTCTTAATTTTAATAGGAAGATCCTCCACATCGCAGTTTTTTATTTTTATTTTTTTTTCAGTCCAATAGATTAAAATTCATACCTCATTATTTATTTATTGTACAGAAAAATGTTTTAGACGAATTTTGTAGGAAATTTAATGCTCTTCAAAAAAGGTATCATATATTTTTTCCGTAAACCTCACCATTTTAATGATATTGAAGATTTAAATTTGATGATTTTTAGACAAATTTCATTTTTGTTTATGAATTTTATAACTCGACAATAAATGACTATTATAAGATGCGCAATACAAATTTTTGTAGAAAATTAAGTGCTCTATAAAAATGGTGTTTTCTGTTTTGGCGATTAAATTAAGCGTTCAAAAGATATTCAGAGACAGAAATCAGTACACATGAAAGTTTGATGATATATATATATATGGAACCACACATTTGTGATATATATTATATATTATAAAATACCAATTAATATAATATATCATATATCTATATATTTTTAGTATAAGTATTTTATACTTTGGTATATATACTATTATTTACCATAATTATAATATATTATAATTATTAAGTACCATATATATAAATACCAATAGTATATATATATCAAATACTATATATACCATAATTATAATATATTAATTATAATTATAATATATTATAGTATATAATAGTAAGTAATAAAAGTAATATATATATTAGATATAAATACTATTGGTATTTATACATATGGTACTTTCTATAAATGTATAAATTTTCATTAAAATAATAAAAACAAATAGAAAACTAGAGTTATCATTAAGAAATATTATTTAATTAATTAAAAAATAAAATAAAAATCATTGAAAGATTTATCGAAATTTTGTTAGTACAACCATTAGTAATAAAATCAAAAAATATATAATATATTAGAATATAAATGTTCATTAAAATAATAAAAACAAATGAGAAGATAGAGGTATCACTTAGGGACATTATTTTATATCAAGAATATGTCCCAAGAGCAATAAGATAAATGCTCGCCAATTGAGATTGATTTCACGATTCGATTTGTGGTCACGAGGACGTTCAGAAGAGATCAACCTAAAAGAAAAAGAGAATAAGAAAATATAGATAGATAGAATAAGAAAGAGTGAGAGAGAGAGAGAGAGAGAGGATAATGATCCCGAACTCATTTCGCGATCGTACCCTCTGATTGATCTGATTAGTCCGGCCTCGGGAAGAGGTCGACCGGTAAATGATCCCTAGCGATCTCAATCAGCTTCTGAAAAAAATAAAACAACATCGACATTCACCCTATCTCTTTCTTTCACTCACTCTCTTTCTTATTGTATCTTTCTCATTCTCTTTCAGTCTCTCTATTTATCCTTGTCTATCTTTTTTTATTTTATTTAACTTTGTTCAACCCATTTCCTCTCATTTAACGTTCCCGAGTCAGGTCCAACGCTTTTTCCTCTTCTTCTTCCTCCCATTCTATCCTCCAGGAAGATAATGAGAGCCTCCCATGTAGAAAAGGGGATTATTTGCTGTAGAGGAACGAAAATGCCCCGTGCTAGGGCTCATTATCGGATGCACGACTACCACGATTCTGGAGCGGCTCTTCTTCTTTCGACATACTCACAACTTTCCAACTATCGATTCTGCACACGGATCTTTCTAAGTATTTCTTCTTCTTATTATTATTTTTCTTTTTTTCTTATTTTCATTCTATTGATTTTCTATCGTGCCGCTATCGGTGTAGAATTATTGTTGAAACCGTAAATCAACGACATAGGTTGGGTTACAAAGGTTCTAGGAATTGGAGCAAACTGATATACTTTCATCTAATATTTTATTTTAATTTATTTGAAAAATATTTATTGGCATGAAATGGATAAAAATGTAGAAAGAAATATTTTTAGGTAAGGGAAAGATTTTTTTTTGTTTTTGGTGATGTTGTATGATTGTATTTTTTTATTTGTATCATAGGATATTGAGAGTATCAGAAAAGAAATGTGTTGGTATTCCAGAAGATAGCTAATAGTTAAATTTATATAACTTTAATTTTTTTTTGATAATAGAAAATTATAATAGTTAAATAAATTAATTTATAAATTTTATAATTTTATAAAATTAATATAGGTAAATAAATAATTACATAATTAATAACAGTTAATATTAAAATTTATATTATATAATTCCAATATTTGTATGTGACAATAGAAAATTATAATAATTAAATAAATTAATTTAGAAATTGTATTATTTTATAAAATGATAATATTTAAATAAATAATTAAATAAATAACAATATTTCATAGTTCATAGTTAAATTTATATAACTCCAATATTTGTTACATGTAAAAATAAAAAATTATATTTAATTTTATAACCAATAAACCTCAAATTTAAAAATATAAATAAAAAATATATTAACACACTAATATAAGATTTAAAAATCAAATAAAACGGCAAAGTCTTCATTAATAAAATTACTAAAATAGTGAAATGACATTTTTTTAAAAGATGTTTATAGCAAGAAGAGAAATTTCGATTGTGTGTATGAAACAAGTAATACAAAATAAAGAGTATGAATCGTTAAGTACATGAATACTTTACTTACATACATTGTACAAAAAAAAATCTCGAGATACTTTTATTAAACGTACGTTTGACCACAAGAGAAACCATTAATAGTTAAAACGTGCTCATGCATACGTCGAATTTGTGTCTAACACAATGTTCCCAACAATTTCACGTGAAGCTTTTCCTAATACTTTTCTATGCTAGAACACTTACATTAGACAATGTCATTCTTAGTTTTTACGAGCCGACACTTAAAGTGAATTTATATTACATCTATTGTTTAGTTTAACCAATCGCAAAATAGAAATCGATTGTGTACACTTATATGATATTTATATTTTACAAAATGAATTGAACTAATATTCGAATAGACGTTTACTTTCTAGAAAGTTGTTGTTGCGAAGTTTCATATTGAACAAAGGGGGGTAAGCTACGAGTCATGAATCCACTTATGGTTGCTGTTTGCATGTTTTAATTTATAATTTGTAATTGTTTGTTTCTTCATTTATTCTAAAATATTTATCAATGTTATTTAAAATTGTAATAAATATATGTTTATGTTATTCTCACGAATAATTTTAAAATTGGTATGAATTTGGTTTATTTCATTTCTGAAAAGTTTGCCGACCTTTCCTTTATAAAAAAAAATAAAAAGGTATCGTAATAGGTATTATACCTAAACTCAAACGTGGTATTTTATTTCTCAGTGAGGAGTAACACGCACACGTGGAGTCCATGGTTAAAACACGCGATGCACAATCCGTATTACTTCTAGTTAACATTCGCATGTTTGGTATTCGCAAGTACCGTTCCGGAATTCCGTTCCAGTTCGTTTAATGAGGAACGATTTTTTAACATTCCTACGTTAAGCCAGCGTGAGAACCGCGAAATGTGGGGTCGCGGCCCATAAAATCCATGAGTCAGTCTGAGCTTTCTGTCTTCTTTTCATCTCATATTATCTCACTAGATATTACAAATATTCAATAGTATAAGCATATTATTTTGTGTATGGTTATAGTTGAGTATCCTGAGTTTCCTGAAAAGTTCATGTCAATTTGTATTATTCACCTTAAATTGATACGAAATTTTCGTATTACAAGGTTGTAATACTCAAACTGACTTGTCCGAAAAATTTGTACCAATTTCTAAAGAAAATTGTAAAGAGGTAAAATGTAACTATATTATTTTGTATACTTTTACATATAACCCTTAACCCTTATCGGTAGTAAGTCACATAATAAGTGACATATAAATAATATATAAATAATTTAATTATTTACTTAATAATATATACAATATTGTAATATATATTACTATTTTATATATTAATAATATAATTAATTTCATTAAATAATTTTATATATTAGTAAGTACTCCTTCATAAAAAAAGAAATAAATAATAAATTATTTATATAATACTGAACAATTTTTATTAATTTAATATTTACCGAAACCACTTATAATTTAAGTTACAATCATAAATATAAAAATCTGACGAATATATAAATTGGTAAATAATTTTTTCAAATATATTTAAATATATTACACGTGTTACTTTTATAATTTTATAAATAACAAACCAAATAAAAATATTCTAACGTAAATTTAATTAAGAATAATAAATACTATCTATAATTTATGCGAATAATAAAAGAATAGAAATAGTTCGTAAATCTTTTTAACAAATGGTATCATGATCGAGTGAAAATGAGAATTTAAGCGTTTAAAATGTAGAATTCAAAGTCTCGAATGCCAGACGTCTGGACTGAAAAGGATTCAGGAAGGATAGAAGAAGAAGAAGAAGAAGGATACGCTGTTGGCATTCGTTCGTTTGTATGTTCATTCGTATGTTCGTTCTATCAGGGAAAAGAAGAAGAAGAAGAAGGGGGGTTAGCGCGAGCGAGATGCATTTCGTGGATTAAGAACGTTATATACCTGCCGGTCTCACGGTGAGCCCAGCGCGGTAGGAGTCTAATAAGATGTAACTAAATTATGATTGGATTCATCATTGCCGCGAACGGGATTCATATGGTCGATAGTTTCTACCATGTACGTGTACTTACCGATGCAACTGCATGGTCAATAATTTATCGGCTTACCGGCATTCTATATGAAGCGTGATATACCGTGATCCCGAATGAGCGATTGCCGACGGGTAAACCAAGAAAGAAAAGGAGAAAAGACAAGAGAAAGAAAGTAAAACAGAAAGAGATGAAACATGAAGGAGAAGATGAAGAAGAAGAAGAAGAAGGATTCACTCCACACGATCCTTTCTGCATACTCCTGTTTCTGACTCGTCCAACCGATATCAACTGTTTGCTCTCTTTCTTCTACTATTGAACTCAAGAAAGAGAAAGATAGAGAGACATGGGGGTTGGTTGCACTTTCAGCAAGCTCTCATACTTTCCCAGCTTCATCTTCCTTCCATGATCTAACCATCGTTATATTTAGATACTAGTAATATGTCTCGTACTTTTGAAAAACGTTTAAACTTTAAACTTGATATAGAAACCATATCTTGTATCCAACCGAGTAATATATGATGTGATATTAATTACAAGAACATGATTTTTCGATTAGATTACTTACGAGATATTTTTATTTTTTGTAAGAAATTTTATTATTTATTTAAATGTTTATCGATATGGGGTACACTGTAACTTAATGTAGTAATATTGATAGGGTTAATTACAATATTATATTAGGGAATAAAATAATAATTAAATATCAAGAATTTTTTGGGTGATATTATGGTTTAATCATAGTTAACTTAATTTTATTTTATTGTTCAATATTTTAATCTCTTATATTCCATATTATAAAATTTCAAAAACTTTAATGAACAAATTTTCAAAATTCACAAAGTACAACCACAAATCTATCATAAAAATTAAATAAAACAACATAGCATAAACGAAAACAAAATTAATCTTTTATATGTATTATAGGTTCCTTAATTTCTCAATTTATTTTCTTTTTTTTTTAGACTTGTCAAATTTGGTGTTCCACCTAAAGACAGTTACTATGGGGTTATAAAAGTAACGAGAATTTCTTTATCTTATTTTTTTCGTTCGTTTCTATTGTGTTCTCTTTCATACTGATTTCTGATCATTCTAATCCTCGAACACATTCTTTCGTTTCACAAAAAGATCGAGGCACCCTTCGAATGGGCTCAAAGTGGAGCGAGTCTCTCTCTCTCTCTCTCTCTCTCTCTTTTTCTCTTTCTCTTCTACATTTATGATACGGTCGATCTTTTAGGGCGGTATCGTTGCGTGAAACCAACTCATCGTGGCACAACGAGGCCCTAACGACGGGCATTCACTATGCGCCCGTTTGCCCACGTGACATGCAAAAATCACCCTTCGCTAGAGGATGACTGGTAAGGTCTCCTTTCTCTTTCACTCTTTTTAACTATCTGTTTCTGTTTCTTTTTATTCTTTTTTTCTATATTTCGTTCATTTTTACCCCTACCTTAGAAGAACCACGCCGGGCTAATTCGACCAACAAAACGAACGTTTACGCGCCTTTTGCATAAACGCTTAGTCATTTAGTTTCTTCCTTCTTTCAACCCTAACTCTTTTCACTTCTTCACCCCTTTCTCATTCTTCGATCTTAGAATGGAATTAGGAATTTCTTTTTTTTTTTCTTTTTTTAAAAGGTAACATTATATGTTTATTCATTTTTCATTTCTTTTCTAACAAGTATATTAGATTTTGAATTTAGTTCTTTTTTAGATGCACGATTTATTAATTAATATAGCAAAAGTATGTATTATTATTTTTTTAAATAATAAAAATTTTATTAATTATTTTCTATTGAATACAATTCTATTATTTGTATTTCTTTTTATTATTTAAAAATAATAATAATAAATATTATTATTATATGCATAACAAAATAATATATAATTATATTGGCGTAGTTAATAATATAATTATATATTTATAATAATATATTTAATTATATTGATTATATTATAATTAAAATAAACTATAATATAAATATATATTAATATATATATACTTATATTATAGTTTATATAATATAAAAATTATAAATTAATTATATTAATTGTAATATATTTGTATATATATCAAATATATATACAAAATTATATTAATATAATGGTATAGTAAATAATCGTTATAGTTTGTTAATGTACATTTAGGTGATACAATATTAAATAGTAAAAATTCATTGAAAGATGAGAAAATAAAATAACGGGTTGACTTTTCCACACATCAATGTTTTTTTTTCACTTCTAAAAGAAGAAACTTAGTAAGTGGAATACCTAACGGTAAATCTTGAAGAAAACTTTCTTTTCTTTCTCTATCTTTCTCTCTTTATTTTCTCTTTCTCTCATTCTCTTTCAAACCATTGAAACCCTTCTTAAATATTGTCCAAGTCTCTTTTTACGACTTGACCCAAGTTTATTCGATCGAACACTATTATTCAATAGGCACGAGTTCATTTCACTGAAATTGACGCCGACCATCACTACCGTCAGCAAAATAGTTTTTTCATGATGAAAAAAGAAACAGTAAAAGAAAGTAAATAAAGGAAAGATCAAAACTGTGTAACAGAAGTAAAAAAAGGTACCATAAGAAAGCTTTAAAAAAAAGAAAACAAAAATAAGTGACTCCTATTTTTGGAACAATCAAGTAAAAAAAAGGTTATTTATTGACTTTTTATGACTAACTTAACCCCACATGCCTTTTCTTTTTTTATTTAATACTTCTTTATCTTCTTTTTTTTAAATATTTATTTTATTACATTTTATTATTACTATCATTTTTTTTTTAAATCCTTTTTGTATTAGTTTTCTATTTCCACTCATTTTTTGCTATTCTATTTGGAGAAAGTTCTAAGGGGTAGCAATTTAACAATTGCTTTTTTCAAGATAAATATTTTACCATTACATCAACAAAAGTCAGTATCGTAAATCAGTAAAGTTAATCTAAAAAATATTAGATTTCTCAACAAAAGAAAAAAAAACCGAACTTTTTTACCCATCCATGGAACGTAAAAAACTGAATCCTACTAGTCTGTAAAAAACTCTGGTCAAGGTTTAGTTTTGTTGTCTCAAGGGAGAAAAATTGAGACTGCAGGGTTAACATTTTTTACGTTTCATTGTAAAAAGAAAGTTTCGAGAGTAGTAGAATACATTCCTGACCAGAATCAATCCATCAAGCATACGTTGGACGTCTAAAAAACTGATCGTACAATAAAAAACGTGACCTATTCGTCGATTGTTAAAAAACGATTCTGTGCTCGTAAAAAATAAGAAAAAAACACATTCAACGATACATAATATTCGTTTTTTATCAAACACAATAGTTTCTTCTTTTTTACGGTTTTCAATCCGATTCAATTTTAAGAGGGTTTAAAACATCTCGTAAAAAAGTCGGAATAGTTTTTTGATACTATTGTAGTATCAATCATTAAATGACAAAAACATTCCAATAAAAAAATACAAAACAAAGAATCGGATACACTGTAGATTCGAAAAATTGTAAAAAATTAAAAAAAACGTTTGCACACATTTGGTTTTAACTCGTCTCCTGTATTTTCATTTTTTAAGTTTTTTTTTAGCAACCGAGTTATACGAAGAAAGTTCGAAGAAAACTTGTGGCCCTTTGCTACAAAAAAAAAAAATGTAGGATTGACTTCGACCTGCATTACATCAAATTTTCTTTTTCTTTTTTTTCACTCACGTATCTTCGAACTAGCATCAAATACCTGTGCACTCGAAAATGAACGATCTGCTAGGAACATCTTCCCTATGAAACCCTCTTTTCCTCCTGCTAAAAAAAAGATTAAAAAAAAAACCAAGAAGAAGAAGAAGTAGAATGAAGGAGGACACCTTCTTTTTTGGATCGTGGATAGACGACAGGTGCGAGAATCTGCTTCCTCAAACTACGTTTGAAAGAAAACCAAAGCATCCACACATAACCCACACCATATCGTGAGAAAATATTTTCAAACCACTACGTCACGCAAAAGTATGATAAAAATGAATTGAACGAAAGAATACGAACACAGAAAAAAAAAAAGATCATAAAAAATAAAAAGAAAGATGAAGGTGATCGTAAGAAGGATCTCGAAAAGGAATCACAAAAGTCTGATAATTTTCGCGCTACCTTGATAATTAAGGTTAAATTTAGGTGAGTAATGGATGAGGGGTGTAGTAGGGGGAAGAAGTAGAGAGGATGTGACGTCAAAAACAAAAGTTGATCACTCGACTCGTTCGTAATGCAAAAAAAAAAAATAAAAATAAATAAAGAAATAAAAAAGAGAGAGAAAGAAGACAGAAGAAATCTTGTGTCTCGTATCGAATGACGCAGCATCCGCAGCATTGGTCCAGCACAGCAGAGAAAGAAAAAAAATGGGAGAGAAAGATGGATAGAAAGAGAGAAAGAGAAGAGAAACGAGAGACCCCGTGCTGTCGTTTCTTGATGAGCACGACGAGAGACATCGTATGTCGATTCAAGATATCGATATAGCTGACCTCAATGACCTTTGTGGATATCACGTTGGTCGCGGCATGGACTCTTACACGAAGCGGAACGCGATATACAAGCTGCAGGTTCTGATTGCTCTCCACAGATGTGACGGATACTACCCCACCTTCCTTTTCTTTCTCTCTCTCTCTCTCTCTCTTTTTCTCTCGTTTATAGTCGAGACACAGGTATATATACGTCGAATTAGAGAAAGAGAGAGAAAAGGTGTCCGATGTTGTTCGCTTTTACCAACCGTCGAATCGATTAATGCTGTACGACTCGATAGGAACAGGATCGATATGTTCAACTCGATCAACATCGAGAATGAAAGATTCCTCAAGAGATTTCCCCCCCCTACCCCCCTCTACTTCTTTTGAGAATTTCTATTAAACAAGGGAGTGTAATAATGTTCTTGTATTTTGTTGAATTCAAAACTATTTTAAGTAACACAGATATTTTATTGAACATTTTTTTTTTTTTAAGGAGGTAAAAATGATTGATTAAGTATTTCAAATTTGTTCTTTCAAATTTATTCTAATTAAATTATAATTAAATATTTATAATTATATTAAATTAAATTATATGAAATTAACTATGTAGTTATTAATTAAATTATAATAAATTATAATTTAAATTATCTTTATATATATATATTTCTTCTGTGCACGTTTATGTAATTAATCTCTTCCTAAACGGCTGGACCAATTTTAATGAAATTTTTTGTTTCTTCAGGTGGATTCGAGAATGGTTTAGATTTACAATTCGGTCCAATTTAAATTGTTTATTTAATTAATTTTTTATTTATAAATTGTTATACGAAATGTTTATAGGTTGAAATTAATCGATATTTTTTGTTGATATTATACTTTTCAATATATTCGATATATTTTTCTTATTGTTTCCTTCGTGTTATTATTGTGTTACAAAAAATCGTGTGCTAATTGAAATATTACATTAAGATCTAATTAGTGTTTAAAGAAGTTACTCATATAATGTCTGAGTATATTAAAATATTAATCAATTCTCCATGCTTTTCAAAAGTAGTTTTCCTTATCAACTATTATTTTACTACAACAAGTAAATATATCGACAAATTTGATTTTAACTATGAGAAAGTTTAGATATTTTCATATAAATACGGAAGTATATATTAATAGTAAAAAAAAATCGCAATAAAAATTATGCTATGTGCTAAGTTGGAAAAAAAAACGCGTGCAATAAAATAGAAGTTTTCACGTCAGCCACAGCAACGCGTGACCGGGGTAGTACCCCTAGTATTATTATATAATTTATTAATATATTATTAAAATATATTGCATGTTTAATAAGTAATATAATTTATGAAATATATTAATATAAATAAATAAAATACCTACATAAATATTTATATATTTAATTTAAAATAAATAAATGCAATTTTTTAACTAACAAAGATATATTTCATTGAACGATTTTTTCCCAATAGGGTAAAAAACCCTTACTTAAATATTTCATACTCACACATTTGGTCTTTGAGATTTATTCAACTAACAATAAAATATCTAAAAAAAAAAGACATATATATATTTTAATTTAAAATAAATTAATGCAATTTTGATGCTTGACTTTTCTTCTTGAATTTAAAAAATTCATTTATTTCAGAATAAGTTTATAATATGAATGAATCAATATTGGATACAATAAATGATTTCATGCTACATTTATAAAGATTATCTCTCTATAATATTTGGACAATTCTTTACACATTTGTAAACTCTAAATGATCTACTTTTGAATGAAACTATTGTGTAAACTCGACTTCTGCTTTGACCTGTTTTTTATTTTCCTGTTACAGATTTTTCAAAGTACCCTACTTTGATCCCAAGTAGGTTTATTGTTATCCTGCTCGTGTCACTCATTTGTAAATTTTCTTTACATAATAAATAGAAAACCTCACTGTAAAATTCCTTTAAACGACAGAAACTCGTGAACGAATTCTATAAAACGATGTGATCTATATAAAAAACAGAATAAAACCATACAATGTCTATAAATCAACTACTGACACTCACCAGACTAGTTTTAACAAGGAACAAACGATGAGATCTGCTCCACAAAAAGAAAAAAAAACAAACTACCCAATTTGGTCAACGTTGGACAAAATTACGATGAAGAAAAAGAAAAAAAAGAAAGAAAAAAAGGAGATCAGTATATTCGATGGTGACCATAAACTCGATAATTTACATATTCCCCATATGTGTTTGGGGTTCGTAGTATCACCTTAACAAATCTTCGCTATTCTCGAGCAACGTCGACACGAAATTCCCCCGAAGTTGACGAGGGTGACAGGTAGCTCGTAATGTTTTACGTTGAAGAAAAAAAAAAAAAGAAAAAGAAAGAAGAAGAGAATACTTTTTCTCGGTCACGATTAAGGACCGTGGGCGGGGTGGTGGTGGGGACTTTCTACGATCAGGATTAATGACATCATAAACCTAATAAAATATCACCGAGTAGGGCAACAATGCGGGCGAATTCCCCTTTCGAAAATAAATTGAGAACGAGAACCCTCTCTCTCTTTTTCTTTCTCTTTTATAAACACACATACACACATATGAAAATAAATACATATGTGCATTAATACATACAAATGTGATCCTTGAACTGATGGATGATGTAAATAACTGTGCCCTATCTATCCTGACGCAACCATCGAATGGTTACGAAACACTTTTCCCAGCAGGTGGTTTCTACGTTGATCTAACAGTGGCAGTTTCAAAAAAGGGAAGAACGTAAGCAGAAGAAATAGAAGAAGATAGAAAAACGAACGAGAGAGTAAGAGGAAGAGAGAGAGAGAAAACGTGGGTTACGCCCACAAGTGGAAAAGTCATCCGACCTCGACTCGATTTATTTTTTTTCGGTTTTCTTTTTTTATCTTCTTCTCTCTTGTGTTTGCTCCTCTTTTCTTTCCCCTATCTTCTCCTCCACCCAGTGGGTTTTTTAAAAAGAAGATCGGCGTATCTCGCATGACGGCCAATAAAAATGAAAGTCTACCGACGACGGGGGTAGAACGCTCTGATCCTGTCATCGTTTCTTTTTATTTTTCTTATTTTTTTTTAACCTTTTTTACTTTCTTCCTTTTTCTCCTTCTATTCTTCTTCTTCTTTTTTTTTTTTTTTTAGTAGCAAGAGGGTATGATGTTTTAGGTTGATCTTTTTCACTGGATAATAGTTCTTTTTTTGTACATAAATTAGAAAAAATTATATGTGCTAAGGGTGTTTCATTTTTATTCTAAAAAATTGTATCAATTATATTTTATATGGAATAAAAACGAAATTGGATCGTAAATAATTGTTTATTAAATTATTTTAAAAAAGAGTTCAAAAATTAGAAATTATTGATATAATTGAAATTATTTATTATTATATAATAAATAATTTCATATAATAAAATAAATTTATTAATGTTAATAAATTAATATAATTAAATACACACAATTAATATAATAAAATATTATATAATATTTTATAAAAATATTAATTTTAATATTTATATTAATAATATAAATATTATAATTATATAGTATTTATACCTATAATTTATAATTATAAATATAATATTATAGATTATTTTATATAAATATTAATTTTATTAAATAATATAATTTTTAGATATTTATAAAATATATAAATAATAAAATATCTTACAATTTTCATCATATAATCAAAGACCCTTTTTATTCAAACAAAAATGAAACACCCTACATACAATAAATATATATATAATACTATAGAAATGAATCAAATTTGTATCAAATATCGTAGAGGTTTAATAAAAAATTCTAAGCATCTATTATATATTATACATATCAGGTATGTATCAAGAAACGAAAGTGTACACCGGGCCCGCCCGTTTTGAACGTTCACAATACAAAATTAAGATAAAGATCGACAGCATCCTCTTCGCTATCGGAATCACAACCATTTACTTTCTCTCTCTTTACTCGTTTCGTTCATGGGAGACGATAAAAAAAAAAGTAATAATAATAATAAAAACGATAAACATAAGATAAATCGGTTTTTGCGAAACGATCATTCAAACTATCATAGAAAAAATCTTGTCTCAACGAGATCGTGAAACAAACTACATTCGATAAACTCGTAGAAACATTCAAGTTCAACGCATCTGCGGTTTTTCTTGCGGTTTCAATAAAATAAAATGAATTTTCACGTAACGCGAGTTACACGTTGAATGAAACGAGACATTCGTGTTGTATAACATTGTGAAATATGATATTGGATTGTTAACGTTGCATATCGATCATTATCAAAAGAAGAAATAGAAAAAAACTGGGGATCAAAATCTTTTTTTCTAATCAAATTTTTCATCGTCCCCACACCCCTTATCTCACGACTTCTATAATATTGTATCGTGAAATCATGACGTGAAGTATTCTACTCAATATGATTGCAACACGAGAAGCATTTGCGTGTTTATTTTTAGTTTCTCATTTTTTTTTTTCAATAAATAAAAACGAAAGAAAACATTTCTCAAAAAAATCGTTTCAATTTTCATATCTCGATAAGATTTCGAAATATTTTGAAGTGAAAACTTCTTTAAAATGGGAGTGATCTGAAAAATAAATAAACGCGGTCGGTCAGGAAACGCAGCTATGAAACAGCTGCTATACTAAATAATGAGAGAAAAAGATACAAACATATAGAATTGAGCCTGCGAAAGAATGAAACGAAATATAGCTATACAGTTTTTCCTATTCTCGGTCTCTCGGTCTCTTTATGCTATGCTTCGTAGTTATCGCTCCTGGTTGTATATGTGTGTATTTGTGTGCGACTGCATACTACAAAGCGTGGACACATATTATTTCGATACTCGAAATGTTTGTAGGTAGGAGCGATAGAAGGGTAGAAGAAGAAACAGAGATAAGCACGTAGGTATGCGACAAAAATATAAGATCCAAACGAACCGACGGTCGAAATAAAAAAAAAAGGTGCGTGGTCTGTTTTTATTTTACCAAAAACGTGATATTTCTTTTCTATTTAAAAATGTTTCTATTTTATTGAAAAATTAATATTAAATTATTTATCTCTCAAATATTGTAATTAACAAATTATGAAATATATAGAATATAATAATTGTATTGTCTGCAATATTTTACAAAAAGAAATGATTATCAGATACATCAGAGAAAAAGAATTAGAGAACACTGTAGAATACATTAGGAGCAGCTGACAAACTCCATTCAAAAGCAAGTAAATTACTGTCACATTTTAAGTCGCATATAAGAAAATTAATTTATTAATTGTAATATTTGCGTATTTAAGAAAATTATACTAATGTTTCAATAAAATGAAAACATTTTTAAGATGTTGAACGCCCAGCGTGAATCGGTGGAGCTTACCACGGAGCTGAAATTTGAAACTCGTAGTGTACACAGTTCGATAAGCTGAGAAAGCGATACGATTCAATGCATTTTTTAGATTTTTTGTTATTCAGATCTTTATTTAGACAAGAGTATTTAGAAAGATAAGTTTGTGGTTAAAGAATAAAGACAAGACACGTTATAAATAATAAAGGGTCTCGAAGTGTTGTAGGCTATTAAGATGGAAAAGCATTTCTCGAAAAGATCTCAATTACTAAATCTCTCATTACATCTGTACCAGATCCTTTGTTCAGTCCAGCAGTATTTTCCATATGTTTCTCGTAACATCTTTATTTCGTCATTCCTAAAATGTTTGTTAGACAGCGCAAAAATATAGATGAAAACGAAAAATTGAAAACCATCCTAACAAATAAAATTTTATATCTGAGTTTCACAAAAAGGATATTCTATATTTAATTAGTTTACGACGCATTATATTTTCCTCGATAAACATCCTACGATTTTTGTGTCTACCTACGACTATCGCATTTAGCATTCCATTTTTATTGCTTGAATTGGGAAAAGTGTACTTTTTATCAGCTATTCCACCAAGAGACCATACCGGTGATCTTTATTATATATGGTAATAATATTATATTAAATAAATTCTACAATTATCTTACTCTTGAAACTGTGCATTCGTCTCATTCTCTCGAAACTTAGATTTTTGAAGGTTTCACTTCTAACACGTGTGATCTGCACACATGTTTTTTTTTTTTTTTAATTCTAGTTTAACGAGAAAGATTCGTCTTCTTTTTCTTCTTCTTTGTTGTTGAATGTTCGAATATGTGTCAGATAGAAAAATAGAACAGAACTCGTATTAAACGTTTTCTACGCGTCGTTCTTCTCCCCTTCTTAATGGGTTAAAATTACAGATCTTACGTTATACCAATACGAATGTTCTACACACCTATAAGAATTTTATTTCTCATAGAGAAAAAGAAGAACTAAATCTTCCTTTTTTTTTTATTAACAGACCCTGTAATTCCAATAGAAATAAATCATTCACAGGAACCTAAAAAATTCAACTTGTGTGATCCATGTTTTTGTAAAGGGTATATAAATTGCTTTATTTATAATAAATTAAAAAATAAGTTATTTTATTTTACATATATTCGAAATAAAAATATTGTGCAAATCTAGATACATTACAAAACAGCATATGAATATAAGATTGCAATTGAATTGTGTTTCAACTACGTAAAAAAATAATAATTATAGATTTATCATATCATCTTAGATAGGAACGAGTATTCTATAGATATTCTAGCAAAAAAAAAGATTTATTATTTAATTAAAATAATATTAATAAAAAATATATTTATCATTAACAAAAAATGACATCAATTTAAACCATTAATTAAATATATATAATAATAAATATTTAATAATTATAATTATATATTATTTAACTTAATATTTTATTTAATTATATATTAAATAATATTAAATATACATATATTTAATTTATTAATTAATTATTTATATACCTATACTTAATTATTACCTTCTAAAAAGTATCTAAAAGTATTTAATATATGTATATATATTTCATTGTAATGTAAGTAATGATTCAATTGTATCAATACAATATCAATTGTAACGTAATTAATTATTAAATATATTTATTTAAAATAATTAAATTTACGTGTATAAAAAACAACAAGAATTTCAAAAGTTTTCTTATCAAATTGAAATATTTTAAATTATTATTTCAAAATGAACAATTGCGGAACGTGTAAGAATACACATATGACTCATTATATATGAACTTAATGTATATTATATACAAGATACTTTTTAGAAGGTAATAATTTTACGTATAGGTATATTATAACTCATACATATATATTATAATAATATATGTATATAAGTATAGTAGATGTAAGAGTTACGCCCTCGATGATCGATCGACGTTTCGAATCTTACCTAAGCTAAGGTAAGAAGAAACGAGACTTCCTTTCGTTCCACGGCACTGAATCAGCAAATCCTTTGATATCGCGCACACAAGGCGGCAGCTGCCGCCGTCCAACCGATCTTTACATTATTTCGTTCTCTCGATAGGTGCAACGTGGATACATCTACCTATTTATATATATATAAGAGAAAGAGAGAGAGAAAGATGTGCATACATGAACCTCCTAGACGTCGGACATACTTGCAAGCGATATAATATCTCGCAACTTCGCATATGCCAACTTCATCGCATACCTTTCCTCTTACATTGATGCCACCCCGAACATTATATTTTCTCTTTCAAATATTTTCTAACAATAAGATCAATTGTATACCCTATCATACACCCCCACCTATTCACACTTTCCTATTAGTGAGACTGGAAAGTAATGTGGTTTTTAAAATGCAATTAAAAATTTAAAACTAATTTGAAATACACATTGATCTCCTAAAATGGTAAACAAGTATATTTGTATTTGAGTTATTTCGTATTTAAGTTTGATTATAGATGAATAATATTTTATATTTCGAATACTCATAGTAACTATTATTGTGTTTCTATATTTTTAATATAATTAGTATATTAATATTAATATTTTGATAATGTAAGAATTAATAATTGGTTATTTGGTTTTTTTGATTTTTTGTTTGTGGTTGCAATATTTATTAGTAATTTATTTTATGTAGCATAATCAACGTTATTTCAATTTTTTTTTAAATATTTTAATCTTAATATAAAACTTCGATTTATTTGAATTTTAATAATTACATTCAACAGTATAAGAAATTACGAATTTTAGAAATCGTAAATCAATTAGATCAAAAATTTAAAAAATTTCGAATAACAAAATAAAACCATGCATAACCTAAATTAATATTAAATTATTTATATCCTCTTTCTTTCTTATATTAAAATAAAATATTATATAAAAAAAAAATAACAAGAAAAGAAACCCCATCCAAAAATTAGCACAGTTGTTGGATAAGAAAAGATAATAAGTAATAAATATAAGATAGGGGTGATGGTGGAGTATCAAAGTGAGAGTGAGGGTGAAGGGGAGGTAAGGGGGAAGATTATAAAAGCGCACGCGCGGTCATCAAAGATCATAGTGCCGCACACTTCTCACGGATTGGAAGTAGTATAGGTGGACTGTCGCCCCCGGTACGACCCCGGAACGTACGATTCGTATTGTGCGCGATCGCGGAACGAACGATCGCTACACGATCTCCCGCTGCTAGATCGCCAGATCGCTAGATCCTGCCGGTACAGCGATCTATTGATCGCGAACAACGATCCACACACGAGGCCAAGTCGATATCAGTGACTAGCATCGATATCTTCCTACGTTTCCATCTATGCGGAAGTACATTTTACATATTTTATTTATTATTTATTATATTAATATAATTATATTATTTTTTTATAGAAATTATATATTATATGTATATTTTCAACTTATATATTATGTTATATATTAATTTATATAAATTATATTATATATTAAATATATTAAATATATAATATAATTATATAATTATATTATTATATAATTTATTAATATATTATTAAAATATATTATATGTTTAATAAATAATATAATTTATATATATATATATATATATATATATATTTGTGTTTGTAAGTATAATATTAAAAATATTATATATACATTACAATATTTATATATAGAATCAAAGTATTATAAATTACATTAGAAAATGAGATATGTTAAATACGAATATATAGAGATAATCAATTATCTATTAAAAATGTTTACGTAACAATTTCCAATTATATCGATAGAATTATAATTAAAATTAGATATTTGTTCTAACGTAAGATCAACGTCTCGATTACGTCGTTCAATTTCGATCAAGTGAAATTTCTTGAATAATATGCCACATACCAGACTGTTACGTGTGTTGTACGTTTGTACGTTCGCTTTAGGAGAGTTTAACGATTGATACGGACACGTTCTTGTGCATGATTCGTTTTAATTGAAATCTCCTAACATTTCACAGCTCTCGACTTATCAACTCCACCCTAAAAAACGTCTACTTTAAATCTTTTCTAAATATTTTTTTCTTCTTTTTCTTCCAATTTAATTATAAACGTACGGAGAACGGTGTTAATATCGGTAGATAAATGTTTCCCTTTTTTTTTATATATTAATTTCACTATAATATTATTTCTCAGTAACGAACCATAAATTGTCGTATCGCATGATCAGGCATACAACTGATATACGCTGAAAATACTAGAAAAAAAAGATATTTCGCGAGAAATAACAACACGTCGTTTTAAATCAATTACAAATTCCATCGATATGATTATCTAATAGAAAATCAATAACATGTTAATTAATAATTTATTATTTGTTTAACATAACACACATATTTAAAATTAAAAGCCTTTCAAGCAGTGAAACCTTTTTTTCCCCCAAAATCTTTTCAATAAAAAGTGTTAGTAGTCGTTTGACCTTGATCGTTGAAAGGATTCTAAAAACCTGTAAACCTTCGAAAAGAAAGGTTTGTACTGTACATTAGGACGTCATTTTTCTTTTTTTTTTTTTTTTTTTCATTCTTATTTCTATTTTTTTGTTGATTTAAATTAATCCTTTCGCAAAACTTACCATAAATTAACCATAGGATGACTACATCAATAGACTCGTGCTGTGAATCTTTCAACATCCGGTAAAAGTGCCCAACACGCGTCCATCGACAATAGCAACCCTTATGCTACTACACCAATATTATGAAATTCAACCAAAATTATTACTATATATAAACTATTCATTCATTTATATTTATCCTTCAATATACAAAAAAATAAATAAATACAATAACTTTCATAATAAATTTATGCACTAAACTTATAACCTTCCAATGATATTATTACCTAAATTTCTAAATAATGAACCACCACACTAATACTCAAGGTCAAATTTATATCCAATAAAGAAAAAGAGTATCAAATGTAGTGAAAGTAGTAAAGGATTTTTTTCCCCATTAAACTGCTTCCTTTTTCTTTCTTTCCTCTTACTTTCTATTATCCTTTGAAAATAGTAAACTGAGACAACTTCATGGTCAAACCTTTTTAACAATATAGACGAAACTCTATTCCTATTCTTATAAAAAAAGAAATGGTTTAAATATGTCTTGGAAGAAATGGTGCCCTTGACATTATAATAGATGAACAGAAAAAAAAGAATAAAAAGAAGAAAAAGGAAAGGTAGGGGAAAGGGGGGAGTCTGAAGAGTACGGAAGAGGGTCGTAGACGAGGCTGAGGTTAATGAGTTTGCTACTGCCTGTCACGAATAAAGGTACAGGTACTGTTGCTGACCGTACTGAAATAGGTATGTGTACTTACACATACATATACCATGGTACTTAGATATATCTAACTAAAGAAAGTATGATACTTCTAACGTTGTGTGTATACGCGGTTTTCTACGATGCATCCCCATTGGTTAGACCGATCTTCGGCACGAATTACCCGCTGGAAGGGGGCAAAGAGCAAACCACTCGCCGGCAAGATGGCGCCTGTTCTAAATTCAAAACAAGACGCTGCTTAGCATATACATATTCCTTGTGCTTCTTTGGTCAGCAAGCGCGCGCATGCTCACGCTATGACATTCGCAATTCAAATCGTACATTTCTATTACCATTTTAATTCAAGGACACTCGGTTGCTGCGAACCATTGGCCTCCTCTTCTCGTAGTTGTCGTTGTTGTCGTCGTTTTACTACCGATCAGAATTTTTCTTTTTCATTCTTCCCCCTTTTTTTTATTTTCTTTCCCCGTTCGAGTTGTATATTGAATCGTAAATTGAAAATACGGTAAATTTTCGTATTATTCATGGTTAATAAACGTAACGGGTGGGATGAAGTTACATTTGTTGATAATTATTTTCTAAAATTTTTTTTTTAATATAGGATTTTGTTTTTCTTGGTGACGATGATGCCAATTGCATTATTATTCAATTAGAAAGTATATTTAATTTTTTCAACGTCAATAAGTTGCATATTTTTAATATTATACAACGTGTTATTTGATAATTGCAATTTGTATTTTATTCGAAAGTCTACTATAAATATGAAGTTGCATTTGTTGTTGATTATTATTTTGTACAATTTTTTTTTGGTATAGGATTTTGTTTTCCTTGGTAACAATGATTGTAATTGCATTATTATTCAATTATAAAATACATTTAATTTTTTAAACGTCAATAAGTTGCATATTGTTAATATTATACAACATCTTATTTGGTAGTCTTATTATCTTTGCAATTTGTGTTTTATTCAAAATTCTACTGTAAACTCGTAAATAATATGATCCTTTGAAAATAAATATTCCGTGTTATTCTCATTAGTAAAAGAAAAAAAAATGTGTAAAAAATATTTGTAAACCAAATGACATTATTTAGTTAGTATAGGTATAACCGGAACTTGACCGAGGTTCATATGTCAAAGAATTTCGATGATACCCGTCGAACATCTGGCCTAATCCTTTTCGATGCGGTTCCAAGGATTTGTAGCTTAACTGACTCGTTCCCGCGAATTTATGTGCGACGTCAGATTAAGGAACAACCCAACGACCTACCTTTTCTCTACTATTCGAGGGCAAACTGCTATTGTATCACTTCCGTTTACTCGGATACGCATAACAAGATCCTTAGGATTTCGTGCTTATGATACCTAAGGAAAGAAATAGATGATCGTATATATCTATGTGTATATATGTGTGTATGTGAAAAATAGATGATTCCTAAGCTAGTTTTTTACCATTCGTTTACCGTCGTTAATGACACACGTAGTTGTTCACGACAGATGTTCAAGCTTTGATCTTATTCTTCACCCTTTTAGAAAAAACGTTTTTGTAAAGTTTTATTTTTTTTTTTTTTAAATGTAACGTCCCCTTATTTTGCATCTTAAAAACAAATTTATTCAACCACCTATTCATTAAATAAAATCAAACTAAACAACGTGCTAGAATTAACCATTAATATTTTTGTACAAGATAAATAAAATAAATAAATCACAGATTTATGATAAAACATTTTTAATTTTTGATAAATCTAAAGAAGAATACGTAATGATACCTTTGATTACACGTTGGGATAATAATTTCAAGAAACACGTACACACACCTGTCCTCGTTACAACTGCAATTAACGTTCTTTCGATCACACCCGTTAGAGTACTGAGGTAAAGAGAGCGTGACTGACGAGACAACCTTTAAAAGGTGCCTTCTATATTCCTTTTTCTCTCTGCATTCTTCTGTTTTATTTTTTGTTTATTTTTATTTCAAGTAAAAACGAATATCTAAAAGAAAGAGACATCTCGAAGAATTCGTAACGTCTAAATTGAAGTAATCCTTGTTGCAAAATAAAGTAATCGTTTTCTCAAGTACACACGTGTTTGTATATATTTTACATATTAGGTTGGTATAACAAATAAGTAACAAATAATTACACAAACACACCTTCCTTTTTTTAAATTATTTTTAAAACAAATAATATTATATTATAATTTAGAAAAGAAATTGTATATTATATTATAATTTAGAAAACAAATTATATTATATTACAATTTATACAAGAAATTATATTATACTACAATTTATAAAACAAATTATATTCCATTACAATTTATAAAACAAATTATATTCCATTACAATTTATAAAACAAATTATATATATTGTAAAACAATTATTTTTCAATAGTTTCAAAACAAATTCGTACATTAAAATAAAAAATCATGATGTTGTTTGTGATGATTATGATCATAATTATTTAAATTATTATTTTTTTCTTTTCAATTCATTGTATAATATCAAAATGATTTTTGCATCGATCTAATAAATTTTCCACATATAAAAATGACAAGGACAATAAAATAAATATTATTTTGTTATTTGTCTTGTTTCCTTCGATAGAATATGCAAGGTGTTATTAATCATACCGATTGCTAGCCAATCATTCGCAATCGTATGCAATGACTTCTGATGCTTGATTCTTCTTTAACAGGCAAACCTCTTCTCTTATTAATGACATTCTGGTCGGCATCGGTAGTCACCCTGACGTCGATTCATAACTAGAAATTAACAAGGTCATGATGAATAGCTCGTTGGATGATTCCATCTGTTAAGTTTATAGATTGCACAACTTTAAACGTATAAAAGTATCATCATTGCAATCAATGCATTTTTATAAAAAAAAAAATCTTTCTATTTGACAATTTCACTCGTTAAACAATGCAAATATTTGTTCGGTACAATTTTTGTTCTATTAATCTCATTATTCTGACATCCTGCATGTCAAAGTATAATAGGATCAAAATGTTTTTCTTTACATTTGACACATTTTCCAAGAAAAAGTTTAAAATTTCTTTTCCCAATGGAAAACCAAACCATCAAACGTTTATCCCGAAAGATATTAACTCTTTACAGAAAACTAGGTGAATTAGAAGAAAAAAAGAGTACATGAGATATATATATATATATATATATATATATATATATATATATATAAGATAGAAAATAAAGAAAAATGAAAACTAGGTATGAAGTGAAATGGAATGGACAGGAAAGGATGGTCCCTTGAGGGAGTATCGCTATAGAAAAAAGTATAGAAAATGAAGAAAGAAAAAAAAAACTTTTCTCTCCTCGACATTTGGGGTAGATCGAACGAAAGCAAAATATATCCTCATTCGTTGTAACTTCTTACAATGACCACCACCACCATCACCAGTTTCGGTTTGTAGTGGACAATGGAGTCAAAATCATCGCTTTAAAAATGGTCACCTTATTCCCCAGCCCTAACTTAGTCGAATTCCAGATCACACGCAAGATAAATTACATACCCATCTGTGTGTGTGTGTGTGTGTGTGTGTGTGTTAGAATGAGAGATGGAAAGAGATCTGGCTCGGAAAAAAAGAAAAAGTAGGTGGATACCGAACGAATCCGTTTTTATATTATTCCTTTAAACCACTTTACTCGAATAAAAGTAGCACAATGAATTCAAAGATGCTTTGCTTTTATTCTCATAATCGCCACGTGTTCCTGTGACAATATCAGCAAGTCTTTTACTCGACCTGAAAACTCAACCACCCAACGATTTTTTTCTACGATAAACGAAGAACATATTGGCAGCCCTTGTGACATTTTCTTGAGGATGACCACCACATGATTTAAAAAAGATTAATATCTTATTGTTAAATTTGATCAAAATCCAATAATACGATAAATTATTTTTTGATCTTCAGAAGATTTTCCTGTCATATCTTTTATTTATTGAACAAATTCTATAGCAATACATGTATACAGTATATATATTATAATAATAATGTCTTTATATTCAATTTCAAAGAAACTGATGGAACTTGATTTACAATTTACAAAATACCAACTTTACACAATATTGGTTATATTATATATAAAATAATATTACATATATGTACACATGTGCAATATATATTGTACATACATATACATAATATTATGTATAATAATTTACTAATAAACATTTATCAACGCAGAAAAATTAGTTTGCAACGTTACCTTATGCCACACACACTTATAATTAATTATTGTTTGAAATCAATATTATGTTATTTAAAAAATATGATAAATAATATCCTAAAATGTTTGTTATCCCTTATATAACACAAGATAGTTTAATATCAATTGACAATAAATTAGAAATATTAATTATACCTAATATTAGCACACCACATACCCATTCAACCCCATTTCAACCCCATTCAAACCGATTAAAAATCCACTTGCACACTGTGTGTGCAATCATACTTTACTATTATCAATTATTTTAAGTAAAGTATTCATCGAAATTTTTTTTTTATATAAATAGTATATTTAAAGTATAGAAAAAATAAAATTTGGTATTGTAAAATTGGCAATATAATAAAAAAACAAAAAGAAATGGTTCCTTGAAACTGTGTTAGAAAAAAGTCGCAGTTTCGAATTTATTTTCACTGTAAATAAAAAAAAAAAGAACAAAATAACTATATTCTCATCAAATATTTGATAGTATTCCATAGATGGAGTTATGCTTATAGAAGAAAATATAATGGGAGTAAGAATGAGTAAAAAAAAGAAAAAAAAAAGATCAACTTACACATCATCGCGTAAGTGGTGCAACGGATCCGTTTATGCACCTGAACGACACGACCGATCCTCGTAGGACCGCGATCTTTACGAGCGCGATACGTTCACGAGGAAAATATTATTCCGAAGCCAGTATAGTGGTGGTTATAGTGGTCTTTTCTCTCTCTCTCTCTCTCTCTTTCTCTCACTCTTTGTTTTTCATTTTGTATCTCTTTCTATAGTTCGTAAGAAGGGAACTAAAAGAACGATGCAGGTATATACTATATCCACGGGTGCAGACACGCTCAGTGTTACGATAATATTTTCTCTCGAAATAGAGGCTACTTACGATGCACTCGGTTGCTCGTGTGTGGTCCGCGAGCTGGACACGAGACTTCTCCTCCGATATGCACCAGCAAAAGAAAGAAAAAGAAAGAGAGAGAAGACAGAGAAAAGATAACAGGAATACACTTCTAGAGATCGTGAATCCACCCGTAGAGCACGATCGGTGAATTCTCATTGGTTCGTATCCAGAAAGAAATAAAGAATCAAAGAGAAAGAGAGAGAGAGAGAGAGAGGATGTTAGCACGATGAAAACGAACTTTTAAGATAATTCGATGCTTTTCATTTTATTACCCTCAACTTAACGTAGATAAACTCACGTGCGAGGGTGAATGAGATAAAAGGGTTGAGTGTATAGGTTACTTTTTTTCTTATTATTCTTTTTTTAAATATTCGTTAGTTTTTTGATAAATTGTGCTGATTGATAATAGGATGATTTGATTAAAGAAATTTTATTGTTAGTTTTGATAACTTGGTTTTTTACTTGGGTTATTAGTTTAATCTTTATCTGTTTTTTTTTTTATTTTTGTAAGAATTGGGATTGATTCTTTTTTCAACAAAATCATATCGTATACGCCATCTAGCGAATGAACCAAGTAAATGTTGTCCCTCAACTCAAAGGGTCACTACCCTTGTCACGATTTTTATTTGAAATTAAATTTTCATGTAATTTAACACAAATTAAATCGTTACCTTTTATGACAAAATATTAAATGTATTTTAATTAACTTATATCGAAAGATAATATTATAGAAATATTCTAAACAAATTAAAAAAACATTAATGTAAATAAGCTGATGAGTTAGAAAAATTTTGACATACGTATATCCATTAATCCAACCTTATTTCAATCAAGAAAAAAAAAAAGAAATTAAATGTCATATAAATTACCCAATTGTTTTTCGATGAATTAAAACATGAAAAAAAAATTCTTTTACATATTGTAGTATATTGTTAATTGAAAACTCAAGTAGATATCGATGCATTAACTATTTAAAATAAAACTGACGTAAAGCACTGTTAAAAAATGTGTTTAAGAAAAATCTTGACACATACCATCATCATTCCTTATCCTTTTCTATCATAGTTGAAACTTGACATACCTGTAGTAGTACCTGTACCAACCCGTAGAGCAAAACTCTACTCGAGGATCTAGAAGCGTGACGTGGGAGTAATTGCGACACGTTCAAACACACAACCGACGCACGATCACTATGAACACGACCTTGCGCTCATCTTCCCTCTAAGGCGCAAGTGTTGGAAAAACCGAGAACGCAACCCAATGAGAAAATAAGAAAAAGAGAGATAAATACAGAGAAAAAAAAAAGAAGGAATCTTTATAACTACGATCAATTACCAGAGATATATCCAAGTTTGTTACTTTCCTTGCTTAACGACGTGCCCCAATTAAGCTGGACGATTAATGCTAGTCTACGAGTCTCTTCCGAGACTTCTCATTTTTTTTATTTTTCTTCTTCTTCTACGTTTTATTTACGATTCATCTATTTTTATCTCTTATTATGTTTGTTTTTTTTTATTGCTACGTCGCTATATTGTTATTTATAGCAAGATAATAAAAAAACAATTAAAGTCTTAGAATAGGAAATAGAACGATTATTTATTTTATTAAAATATAAATATTTCAATTATTATAAATACATATAATTTAATTCGTTGTTGATAAAAATAAAATGACAAATAAAAAAAAACAATGAAAGATACAAATAATTATTTGATTTCTATAATGCAAATAGCTATTTTACAAAATTTAAATTCTGTAACTAATGTGACGATAACCTTGAATAAGAATATAACAAAAATTATGTAATATATAATACAATTTAATAATATTGCTTATAAAATTATGTAATATATAATATAAATTATTATATTATTATTAATATAAAATTTTTGCAACGATAAAGTAACCTTGATCAAAAAATCCAAATAGAAATTCACAAAGGAATAAAGAAATATTAAATAATAAATAAATAAAATAAAAATTAAAAAAATATATATATAATATAAATAAATATAATAAAGAATAAAAAAAAAACATAAAAATTATTATTATTATATTATATAAAGAAGCACAAGTTGTGTGTTATTAGAAACATAACGAGATAAGTAAAAGATAGGGTGAAGGAGGAGGAGTAGGAAGAGTAGGGGGAGTATTGGTGGATGAAGAAGAAAAAAAAGAAGAAGAAGGTGACGAAACACGTATATCCTAACGACGACGATGGCTAAGCTAAGAAACATTGAGAAGAGTAAAAGAAGTATCTTGTATCACCGGATGATCTTGAACTAACACCTTTCAGGGCATATTCCGCCATTTATTACGAACATGAGGTGTTCCAATAATTGCGCAAACACGTCGACGAGATTGGCTGCATACTTAAGTATCATCGGTAATCGTTCGTTATATTGTAGAACTTCTATTTCTATATTTTTATCTCTTCTTCTTTTTCTCAACACTACTAATACACTAATATTATCTTTTTTTATTAACACATTCATATTTTTTTCTTTCCAATACTTGGATAAAATCTGTCAGATAAATGCGACGTTTCTTTTTTTTTTTTAGAATGAAAAAAAAATAGAAGGATAAAATAAGAATGGAAAAAATGATAGAAAAGATGAGATGATAAAAAAAAAGGATTAAAATTAAAAGTATGTTGATTTGATTATTCTTCGATGTACTTGTCATTTCCATTCGATGGATAGTTGCACACGTTCGTAGTTGCCCATTATGGTTAACACGACTATAAATTATTGAAATGAGTATATCACGCTTTGACTCTAAGCTAGCATCCATTTTATTCCAATAAGAAAGATAGAAAATAAGAAGGAAAATAAGAATAAGTGTAAAAAAGAGAGAGAGAGAGAGAGAGAGGTAGATAAGATCGAGAAAAATCATTGAAGATGTGCTACGAAGATCAATCGGACGAATCTTTAAAGCATAAAATGCATTATTTCCATGCATCGTGAAAATCTTCGAAAGAAAAGAAAAAGAAAACTCAGAGTTTCGCAAATTGGTACTCCTGAAGATCCTATCTAACCAACACGAACCACCTTATCTCGATCGAAAGGTAAGTTTCACGAGTTCACGATACTTTTTCTTGATTTTTTTATTCGAAATAATAAAATAAAAAAAAATAAAAAGAAATAAATAATTCACTCGTGTGCACACGAGTTCTTATATATACACACATGGCACACCTGTACATATATATATGTAAAGAGAAATGTTATGCGTATCGAAAGCTCATGGTAATAAGCGTTTATTATTGACACAGCTGCGATAGACCCAACCAGTAGAACTTTCTTCTTCTTCTTCATCTTCCTCTTCTTTTTTTCCCATTTAAAGATTCACTCTACAGACTAATAAAAATCGTTCTTCTTTTATCTAAAAGAAAAATATTATTCTCTCGGTATATTTTTGTTACGTCAAACATGATGTCATAGGATAAAAGAGAGAAAAAAATCATTGTATTTATCAGATTTGAATCGTAGAGAAATCTATTAACTCGTTCTAGGTGATATGATAATTTTGTTTTTTTTTTTATTAATCTTTCTCATTAGAATTATATTTCTTAGAATATCTTTATACATAGTAATTATATTTAAATTTATTTTCATTTATTTTTGACAAAAATAATTCTTGTAATCGAATCAATTATTCGTAATAATAATTAATCGCAGATTAATTGCAGATAAACTTAATTATTCATATATTTATTTTATTTTAATATAATTATTATTATTATATTAAATTCCTTATATAATATAATTTTAATATATTATTAATATATTAAATATATTAATTTAATTTGAAATTATTTTAATATAATTATAGGAATATAATATAACTCCTAATATATTATTATTATTATTATATTCTATTTCTCATTTAAAAAAAAAATATATTATAAAATATAACAATAACCGAATAAATAATTTCCTTTTTATTTTTTAATAAATAATCCTTTCTAATTTCTAATAAATAACTCTGGAGTAAAGGAATAACTTAAAATGTGTAAACAAATGTGTTATTTATTGGATAAATACGATTAATCGTGAAAATACGAAATAACTCGTGAATTCGTTGGTTTGTTGGTTGGATTATGTTTGAAATCGGTATTGGTTTGTGGTACCCTGTGCGAATCCATACGAGAGAATATAATTCAGTTAAGTTGACTCTTGAATGGGACCCGACCTTCTTGTAAAAGGCTCACGACGAAAGAGGTAGCAATAGAAAACGGCTGAATGGGCGGTACTATATTCGTACTGCATAAAAAATGTCGAATTTATCGAGCTGATATTCCCCAGTCGATATAAACAATCCTTCCGAAGGATCTCTTCTACTTATTTTACCTTTTTTTTTTTTTTTTTTAAACTTTTTCTTATAACACTCGTGCATAAAACGATTCCGTTCAACTATTCGTTCTTTTACAAATCCTTTATTCATTATATAAGAATACAATATTGATTTTTTGTGATTGTGTAAAACAATCCATCAATTAAATTGATAAAAAATATTTTATTTTAGAATATCTTCTTTCTAAGAATGATAATTTTGAACTTTATTTTAATTATTATTTTATTACAATTTAATTAATGTTAATGTTTTTTCGTTTAATTTGACAGTTTGAACGCACACCAACAACATCACGAATCTATTTAAACCAAAATAAAATTTATTATACATGTCATAGTTTAATTTTCTCGTATAAGAAAATAACACGAAAGCCACGAATAACAATTTTCATTTGAAATCAAATTTCTCAAATGATATTTATCCCTAACGTCTAGAAATTTTTTCCTGCACCTAATTCGTAATAAATAGAAAGAAGATAAAGAAGAAGAAATTGTACGAGAGAGAATAACAGTTTAACTTCGTCGGTCATAATATAAAACTATGAATATCATTATAATATAATCCTCAGAAAAGATATCGCCAGAGAAAGCGGAGTTAAACTTTAATGGTTTTAGAAATCAACATTGTCTCTTAGACTAATGTTAAATGTAATCAAGAAAATGCTCGATTTTCACTTAAAGATAATAATAAAATCTCATTTAATAAAATACAGTATCTTCAAAGATATTATGATCAACGTGAAACAAAAACAAAAATAAAACAAAAAACTTTGAAATTTTCAAAAGTGTAATGTGCACAAAAGTCGCGCGTATTATTTTAACAGATTACAACTACTACACATAGTAGCAAAATAACACATGAAACCTACAGAAATCTATGAATATCATTAAGTAATATATGCATTCTGCGGTCATCTCGGTCCTCCCAGCATTAAGAGACGAGTAGTAGTAAGTCTCAAAGGAATCGAAAGTAAAATTTACGACTATGCAATTCTTGTGAGCTGCACAGTTACGTTATATATCCTGTATACTATATATCTACCAATGGTAAGTCGGTAAAAGTCTTTTAACGAAGAACTTATACATTTTATCGGAATGTCATTTCAGAAGATTTAATTACCTCGACAGTCTGGACCAGAAAAAGAAGAAGAAGAAAGAAAAGAAAGAAAAGAAGAGATTGGGTAAAAGATCATAGTTAAAACCAGTAGTAATTATTCCAAGTAAAGGACGTTTAGAATCTTCCTAGTGTGTCGTTTACTCCTAACGTTTAGAAAAAAAAGAAACTAGCATCAAAGAGAAAGATAGAGAGAGAAAGAGAGAGAGTAATAGTAGTAGTAGCAAGTACATACATACATACATACATATATGTATATATAGATTGGAATAGGTTGCTGTGCATGGTTTAGGTTGGTGTACGTACACATTGTAGGTACAAGCATATTCTGCGGTTTTTCTGCGACCTTTCGTGATCGGGGACAAGACATGTTGGACGTAAAATTCACGAGCGTAACTTTTACGGTCCTGTGGACATTCTCACGTTGTTGCCGATAGGAAGGAAAGGAAGATAGGAAGAAAGGAAGGAAGGAAGGAAGGAAGCTGTTCTCGGATGCTGAGTCCAGCAGACCTCGAACTTGTGTGGGCGCTATTTTACGACGGAAAGCCCGGCCAACGGCGATCGTTTTACGCGAAAACGACTTTTTGCCTTCCGGCCTGGCAATGTGCGTGCGGTCGAGCCATTCGCTCGTAATAACGAGACTCGATGGGACGACACAGTTTGTCGGAGGGTAGAACGATGTTCATCCTTTGAGATCCTCCTACTCTTCCTCTTCATCTTTTCATTCTTCTCATCCTTTTCTACAACACCAACACCTTCTCCTCATCTTCTTCTTCTTCTTGGTCTTCTTGGTCTTTAACCCATCTTCTTATTTTTCTTCTTCTTCTTCTTCTGATGCTTACAGTAGCTCGTCCGTTACTACTGTCCGCGTTCATTGTCGTCTGGCCGTACCAGGATAACCCATCCTGTCGCCATTTACAAGAGTTTGCTGATAAAACCACGATTTGCGACTACCCTTTTTTTTCTACTTTACCGATCGATCTTTTCTTTCTTACCGACAACACTTTCCTTTATTTTTCAGCTACCGTTCTTCAACCCCCTACACAACCCCCTTCAAGTTATCCGATACTTCTATGTGTGGAGTTTTTTTTTATTCAACATTTCAAATTATACAACGAAAGAACATTATTTGATCTTTGAACATATTCCTTTTTTTTATTTTACTCCCCTACTTTAGTTATTCGATATTTGAGCTTTTTTTTTATATGAGTTATTCGTAATTTTTTTTTAGAAGTTTTATATTATAATTTTATTATAAACACCGTGTTAAAAGATAACAAATTTTCTATCAATTGATAGGAAAATGTTAATCTCATTTAGTTTATCGTTATGTTTCGTAGAATTGATGGTTGGTAAATGAGTAGCTCATATTTGTATTTTTAGTTTTTTTTTTTTTTCATTTGTTTTATTATGTTCAAATTATATAACGCAAGGAGGAATCATTTTTCAAAAGTATCCCATTAAGAACGTGCTAACATTTCAATGTTCGAATTCTCCAATCCATAAATCCCACTTAAATTACACTGTTATTATATCGCTGATATTTCTCCGTGAGTTTCGAGATACATTGATCGACATGCTCGAGTAAATGTATCAACGAGAGAGAGAAAGAGAGAAAAAAAATGATAGAAAGACAGAAAGGGAAAGAAGATCTTCGAACGATCATTATCATTCGCGAACGGTACAAGCTGTATAACCGTGTGCTGGTAATAATAACGATGCAACATCCTAGCACACGTATATATATATACATAAGTATTACCAATGTTATAATGTCGAAGAGAATGGCGGATCGTGTACTAACCGTGCAACTAAAATCCTTGAAAGCGAGCAAGAATTTATCCTGACCGAAGGATAATCCACACACTTGTATGAATCTAAAAACTAAATCTAACACACTTTCTTCATTTCATTTTTTTTATATTTACGTATTTATTTTTTTTTTTCAAAATTGTTTTATACATACGAAAAAGTATACCAAAAATGTTACTTTAATTTATTTTTATTTTTTTTAATTATTAATATTATTTTTTATATTTATATTTTATATTTATAATTTAATATATAATTTTTAATTATTTTTTAATTTTAATTTATTATATATATTAATAACAAGTTCGCCTGGCTCAGTGAGGCAAATCACTATCCAGTAATGTCCATCCAGTAATCGTATGTTCTCTCTCTCTATATATATATATATATTTAAAATCTAAACCGAAGATTTCTCTTATCTACAAATTTACGATAGATATTGTTAAATAAATAGAATCCATGTTTCCAATATTTAACACCACCTACCACCACCACCACCTACGAAATCGTTTCACGTATGATTTTTATTTAATATTTTTTATCTTATATTCACATCATGTAACACGAAAGTTAGTTCATTTGAGATCAATAGTTCGCATTGTGGTAAATCTAGTTGAATCTTTCAACTTCAGTTGCATCGAAGAAAGATAGAAAGAATGATTAGAAGAATAAAGATAAATGGAAATAAATAAATAAATAATGGTAAGAAAGACACAAGGCAGATGTACGAATATAATGCCAGAAGAAACTCACCGTCGAACTTCATCGAATGATGACGGCATAAACATATCTTTTGAATATCTCTTTAACACGCTGTAGAAATAACTTTATCAAGAGAAATCGAGATCTACGTATGTATATAATACTCTCTCTCTCTCTCTCTCTCTTTCTGTCTCTCTTTATATATATGAAACCATGAATGCATTAACATTATACGTATAGTAGATATATCTACATATAGAAATGTAAAGATAGTATGAATATAACATAGATACACGAACACAAGGATTTCTACACAAGGATTTCGTGAAGCATATATTCAAGTTGCCGTTTTGCACAATAAAACCCTCTACTCTCTAGGAAACCCATAGAAAATCAACGTATTGATTCTACCGAACAATATACTCGATAATTTGACCCATTCATTTAATGTGTCTATGTTAACCGTACCGTGTGGGTCACCCCATACGCACCTACTCTTCTTGAATGAACTTTTCGTTTAGGTCATTTCATATTTTTTCCCCTTATTTATATAATGGGGGTGTAAATGATTCCTACCGTGTTATAACGACAAGTATAATCAGTATTACTAAAGTAATCAGTATATTAGTACTGTATATCAAATACAGTATATCAGTATTATAACAGTATATCAGATTAGATCAAACATAAGATGATTTTATTAATTATTAGGTAATATTTTATTTAATAAAAAATGTTTAATATTTTCCATTGAGTTCATTTTGGAAATGATTTGAAGAAATAAAAGAAGGTTATATATATATATATATATATAGGTTGGTAGATATAGTACCTACACTGGTATAGTATGGAGTTATCGTAATTTCCTGGGTCGTATAGTGGGAAGAAAAAAAAGAAGAAGAAGAAGACTGTCCATCGTGAAGGTCGCCGTAAAATTCCAACGGAGTTAAGGTCGCAGTCGTAAAGAACGCAGCAAGAGCGAATACTACTTTGCCGAGGTTGCTTTGCAAACAGCCTAACAGCTAGAGCTTAGGTTTGCTAGCTTCTTCCTTGATATCTGCTTGGTGGAATCAAGCGAATGAGCGAATACTCGCGAGCCAATTACCATAAGCAATGGATTCATTCAGTCGATACGTCCTGAATTTACCGTACGTTAACTTATATTACCTTAAAGGTTACCAACCGGTATATATATATATATATCTTTTTGATGCATCTCTGAGAATATTATTTCCAAATCTATATTTAACATATCGATGATAGGATACGCGCAGTAGGTAATCTTCACCTACTTCATTAAAGTCTATTCTTAAAATGATGATGATAGTTTTGAATGACATGAAATTTTGTTTCTTTTAAAGAAGAAGGGTTTTCTTTTTTTTTAGGGGAACGAATTCAAGGAAGAAATCAAACGGGGCGTGATCATATTATTCGAATCATTATTGCCAACTTTTTCAATAACCATTGTCATCATTCATTGAGTATAACATTAGCGAATGTAAAGATGCTATTAATCATCTGTATTAATACTTGACAATAACCTGAGTAAAATAAAAATGATTTAATCAGTAATAAGTTTCTCTACGTGATACGTCAGGGATGAGTTTTGTTACGAAAAAAAAAATAAAAAAGAAATCGTTACAGAAGATTAACCATAAGAAGTACTCCTAATGATCCTCGTTCACCTTACAATTTCTTCCAACAGGTATCTCGATCGAGTTCCATGGTTCGCAAACTCTGACGCGTAAAACGATCGTTTATATACACTCTAGGTAGGGAAGCACACCACGTTGTGATCGAATGAAGGAAAAGGGATGAGATTGGTAATTCTTGCTCGTCAACGTAGAACACGACTTTTATCTCTCTCTCTCACTCTCACTCTCTCTCATTCTCTCTCTTTCATTCTTTCATTCTCCTCCCCAGGATCCTACCGTTAATTTGTAGAGCCGTCGAACCACTTTTTGTCCGTCACGGCGAGACCGCGAACTCGAGTTTTGACACATTTTGACACGAGGACCACACAGAGAGCGTCTCTGAACGCGCCAGAAAACATCATTCGCTTCTAGAAGATAAGTAGAGAGAGAAAGAAAATGAAAAAAAAGAGAGAGATAGAATGATAGAAAAAGATAAACGAAGAGAAAGAATCAACAGAAAAGAGTGTATTTATTTCTATCTTTCTATCTCTCTCGTACTTTTTCCCTAGGCCATTCGATAGTAGAAAGATAAAAAGGGAGATAAAGAGAGATGAAATGAAAGTAAGAGTGAGTGAGATAAAGAAAGGTAGAAAAAGAGAATAATCAAATGAAAAGTTTGTCCCTGTTTCTCTTTCTATTCTTAATACTATCCAATCATAGAACAAAAGAAACAAACAGAGAAAGAGAGAGAGAGAGAAAGAATAGAAGATGAAATGAGTGAGGTGGGGATAGGGGGAGGGATTAAGATAGAAAAAGATGGATGGATGTTTCTCTTTTTACTCGACTTCGATGGTTGGAAAGAGAGAGATGAAATGACAGGGTGAGCATGACGGGAGGAAGAGAGGGATTGAAAGGGTGAAAGATGGGGGGAATGGGGTTGGAGATCGAAGGTAGGACTTGGAAGAAGACTACGACGCGACGACGCTCGAGATAGACGGGCAAGAAACGGACGCGTCTACCGGATAAGTTATTAGCGGCGTCGTGAAAAGAAATCGTGCGAATATCAATGGCCCATTGAGGAAAGGGAGGAAGGGAGGAAAGGAGAATTCCCTCGTATTCGCGATATATTTATTACCCTCGATCGACTTCTTATTCCCCAATCGACGAACCACGCTGAGAGAATCATGTTAAAACTTCAATAAGACGACGATTATGGTTACCATCACAACTCTTTTCGTACTTTCGAGAACGGAAGAATCAAAATCGGAATCGGAATCAGAATCTTTTAGCAATTGCATCCATTGTTTTATCTTTTTTTTTTTTGGAGCAGGGTTTTTTCAATTAATTTTAGAAAAGTTGTTTTATTTGAATAATCATTGACACTTAGTTAAAAAACCTAACAGTATACATTACACCCAATAATTTTTCAATCTAAAAATAAAACAACCTAAATTACTCGTTAGATTATTATAAACAATTATAGAAAATTTTATTTAGATTATAAAATATACAATATTAAGGGTTCATTCTGGTTCTTACGGCGAAAAAAAATCAAAATACTCATCTTTCACTCTAGCCTTTTTTCGTTGTGTCCTGGCCTCTTGTAAAGCTTCTCCGCTCAAACGATTGGCTGAGCGCACACGCGTGTTGTCGCGGTTACTAGCGTAATTGACTGCGATAGGGCCAAGTTTTATCCCCAAAACGTGCATTATTTTCAATATTGGATTAAAACCTTCGTTGAATATACCAGCTGCTAATTTACAAGCTATTTCAACAATTTTTTTACCATTAAATAGGTGTTTAGGCACCATAGCATAAACGCATTTGTTGAAGCACTCATTATTATTTTAAATGTGTGGCCACCTAAACATCTTTCAAGTAATTTTGTTTTTGTCAGGTCAACATCAACCTTTTGTTTTTTGCTGCTATATTCATGCAGAGACATTTCCACTTACACCATCGCAGATGGTTTGTCTCCTCTTTTTGTAATATCTCTATGTGTTTGGGTCGCAAAATAATATACTTAAACTGCTCGGATCATTCTAAAATTTTTGTATGATAATTCTACATATGTCTACTTTCGAAAAATGCAAAAAAAAATTGATTTTCTCAAAATGATTAACCAGAATGAACCCTTAAATTAATATTTAAATAATAATAAATAACAAAATTAAAAAAACAAATTCTACTTTTCTATAAACTTATTAATATTAAAAATACTATTATTAAGAGTGAAAAACAAATTTTTATAAATATTTTCAATATATTTTTTAATAATCTATGTTTTATGAGAAAGATACTGTTAACCTAACTATATTTCTCTTTCTATTTCTGTTTCCTTGTAGTGTAGATCAAACGTGCAACCGGTAACAGAATCGCAACTGACCCCGAGCAGGTACGAGGTGTTAAACAAACACCTGGTCCGTGAGAAACACAAAGGTGGATTTTATACGACACAACAATCTTACATCGAATTTTCTCGCGAAATCTTTGCACACAAACAGGTTACTTTACTATCATCTTCAACGAGATGAAAATGAATACTAATGACGAACGAAGTCATCAAAATTATTGTTCATTTCACATTTTTCACATTGTAATTCATAAATTTGTTAGAAAAACTTTTTCTCTTGAGAAACTTTTGTCGATTTTGCAGATAGACGAATTCCAACAAAGTTGAAAAACCATCTTGAAAATCCTGAAACAAACGAATCGATCGTTAGTAAGTATATATCTATCCTAAACGCAATAATAATCAAATTCTAATTTGCCTCTAGACTTTAATCGAACATCCACCAAGTAGATTCGTTATAGTCGAATATTATTACTATTACTACTACATAGTAATATTAGTAGATGGATAGATGATAGATAGATAGATAAATAGACGAATAAAATTATATATACAATATATACATATACATGAACAAAACCTGTTACTCTTCTATTCGAAGGGAAAGTGCATTCTTAAAAAAAAAATAAAAATAAAAAAAAAATGAAAAAAAAAAAATAAAATACTTGGATAATGAGACATCAAGAGAAACCTTATGTCCACTATCCATCATCATTATATTTTATAACGATTCACTTTTGCTTAAACTTTTATCCCAATTAAAGGTACTTAAGAATTAGTAATCCAACACAAAACAAGATTATTCTCTAAGAAAAGTAGTAATCATTGTCTCAATTAAAGACATTTTAAATTATAATATAATGTTATGTATTATATTTAAATATATAAATAAATTTTTTAGAAAATATTTCACTAAATTCATCTCTTATATATTAGATACAATGTATAAGGTATATTATATATATATATANTATATATATATATATATATATATATATATATATATATATATATATATATATATATATATATATTACATATATGTATAATTATATTTCCTTATATAGAAGTAAATAGTACCTAAGATAATAATACAGAAAATACAAGATAGTAAAATACACAAATAGTAATAGTATTCTGTAAACATATATATACATATATATAATATATACCAATTATCCCATTCCGTGCATAATTTTTATTGATCGGTATAAGAAGAGCATCATAATTATCGTTGCAAGATACACAATATCTTATCTACATATTTAAAACAAAAAAAATCCACTTATTCTCTCAACCTCAACGTCAAAGTTACGTGGGGGTGGAGAAGAGTGAAGTGATGAGAGGAAGGGGTTGAGGGGTCAGTTAAGAAGGAAAAGAGGCTGAATTCCACGAATCTTCCTTGTCTAGTGCATCGCGTGCATCACATTTGCACGATCGTGTTACGTGACGTTAGATACATATATATATCCATAGTTATACATATATAGTATGTATATACTTTAGGTATACGTTCTCATACAGTCAGAATAAATGCAAGATTAAACACGATCGAATATATATATATATATATATTCCCCCTCTGCACCTCTCAACGCTCCCATTGCACAGAACTGCGTTAGCGTGTTGCCGTGGCCAATCCGGCAAATGGATTTCTAGCGTGGAACTTGCGGTTAATACGATTATAATACACCTAGTAGGAAATTTTGTCTATTAATATCGTGCGTAACGAGCCTCGAAAGAGAATGATTACTTTATTCCTATATTATGATATAATATAAAACCATAGAATACAAATATATACGTGAACAAACATGCGTGTTGTTTTTAATCAATTTTTTGACAAATAATATATATTATATAAATGTACATATTTATACATATTGCTGCGTAAATTATATAATGTTTCTTTTGTAAATTATTTTTTTAATAATGAACAATTGGTATAATATATAATAATTATCGAATAAATACATTATTTTATATATAATGTGTTATGTTTTTAAAAGATACAGACAGTGATTCGCATAAAAATGAATGATATAAACAAATATATATTTTTATAAATATTACTGTATAAATTATATAATATTCTTTTATTATAAATAATTTTTTAAATTAATGAACAATTATTAATTAATAGAAAAATTACTAAATAAATAAATTATTGCATATGTAACGTATTACATTTTTTTTTAAAGATACACATAATGATTCGCATAAAAAAAGGAAGAGTAGAGTTAAGAAAAATAAAAATAAATGAAAAATAATTGAAAAAAAGGCAGGGATGGGGGGGGGGGTTTAAAAAGAAAGATGAGTTGAACAATTCTCGGAGCGTCTGGTGGTCCTAGAAGTGATATACGAGCAGTAAAAAGTGTCGAGTTGAGTTGGAGTTCGGTCGATGAGGTTCGTTTCAAACGTTTTCAGACCCGCTGAACTTTTCGAATTAGTTTCAAAGTAGCGCGACCTATTTGCTTTCTTCTTTTATCTATGGTACCAATATATAAGAAAGAAAGAGATAAACAGAATGAGAGAGAGGACAGACAAACGATAGATCAAAGTATAAACATGGTAAAAATAAAAGAAAAAGATGAAGATGAAGAAGAAGTTGAAACGATTTGAAATTTAGAATGTAACACAAACATTGATGAATATTATCTAATAAACATAAAACTGTCAAATGGGTTATAAAATAAATAAGAAAAAAATATTACAAAGAAGTTCACTCGTTATTATGTTTAGATGATTAGGAGTTTCTTCTAATTGTAGGAACAATTGTTGAAACTCTTCTAATTATGGTTTTCATATTAGGAACTATTTGTTTCTAATTTTAAAACTGGCTTAGTATAATTATTGTCAGTATAATAAAAGTATTAGAAATCTTTTTATTATTTAAATATGCATGGTGTAATATTTGTTATGGAATTTAAAAAAATTTTCTAATTATAGTTTTGATATGAGGAACTATTTGTTTCTAATTTTAATCCTGCTTAAACTATTTTCAGTATAATTAAAGTATTCCTAATAATTTTATTATTTATTTATGCGTGGTGTGGAATTTAAAAATATTCAAAAATAAAATGAAACAATTTTATTTCTGTACTTTCTCATTATTCAACTAATTTTATTTATTATCATAAAAACAAAATATAATAAAATTTCTATGAAACATGAATCTTTTTTGCCTTTTCTAGAAATAAAAGTAAAAAAAGAGAGATTTATACAAATGACAAATCATAATATATGATCAAAAGATGGAGAAATAATGATTTAAAATTTAGATTATAAAAGAAAGATAGATATTATCTAATAGGCATAAAACTGTTCGGATACCAAAAAAAAAAGTAGAAAAAATGTGACTGAGAAAGAGAGAACCTGAACAATTTATACAATAGGATGTGTCGAAATGGTCAGAACCTGCTGAGTTCTTCTCAAAATAAATTTTAAACGGATATATTACCATTTTGATCTAGTTCTTCCTTAACATTCGGTAGAATTGAGAGAAATATAGGGAAGCAGGTAAAAAAACCACGGATCAAAATATGTGGTTGAGAAAAAAAAAGAAGTTTAACATGATTTAAATAATCATCAGATTATTGACCATGACGAAAAGAAGAAAACAAATAAAAAAGTTGAACAAACGATGCAAGTATCAAATCAGAACTGATTTGCTCCAATTCTTATATAAAGTTCAGTATAAAAGAGAAAAATAGAAAGCAAGTAAAAAAAATAGATCAAAATATGTGGTCAAGAAAAAAGGAAGATGAAATGATTTAAATGATTGTGATATTATTGACTGGTATAAAAAGAAAATAATAAAAAAGATAGCAAATAACTTGAACGAATAATACAACAAATTTGTTGACAGTTTTAATTAACCCTTTGGGTATACAAATTTATTTCAAAATTACTTTGAAATATTAGAATAATTTAAATTAATATTATAAATATATATTTTATATTATAAAATTAAATATTATAAAACAAAATAAAAAATATTTAAAAATATATATTATAAAATATATAATTAACATTTAATATATAAATAATATTAAATATAATTAATATTGGATATTATAATAATTAATTGTAATAATATAAATAAATTATTTTACTTTGAAATAAACCAGAATGAACTGAGTTAAATCTCGTCACAATTTCAATGACATATCAAAACATCATGTGCATCTTTGCCCAAAAAAATGCATGACGTATTAATTCGTCAAATGTACCTAAAGGGTTAAAATACTGTAATACAAAAAACAACAACAACAAAGAGAATGACAAAAAATAAATGAAAATAAACAATCAAGAATAATAATGTTTATGACACAAATTTTATAACTTCACCCACAAAAACATAGTCAGATATTATCTAATAATCGTAAAACTGTCTAATAGAATAAAAAAAAAACGAATAGAAAAATAAAAAAAGAGTTAAAGATAGATAGAAGTGACGAAGAAACACATACACACATACACATATTCGTAGATACAATAGGTGTCTCGGTTGGTTAGAAAAGAAGGAGTTTTAAAGGAAAGGTAAGAAAGAAAAGGATGGATAAGAATGAGAGATAGGGAAAATAAAAGGAAATAAAAGGAATGAAAGAAAGAGAGAAAGATTGTTAAGGCGGATACGAGAAGCTGCAGGTTCCCATGACTCGCCCACGCTTTTGCTAAGAAGGTGCCTCGGTGATGTCGTCGTCTCTCGTCGTCGGAGGCATAAAAGTGTCCAGCGACCGAGACCCGAAGATCTCAAGTGTTCGGACCACCTTGCAGGTCGCGTGGGCGACATACTGTCCAACTAAGCTTGCGCAAGCACGGGATTCTCTTCTTCTTCATGTTGGAAAAAGAAACCAACTAACTAAACCAAGAATAAGAAAAGGACACAATATATATATATGTGTCTGTGTATGTGTACTTTTTTACGAGTTTACTTTAAACGAGACTAATGTTCATCTTCTTCTCCTTCTTCTTATCATTTATCGATTATGATAAATAAAAATCATAAATATTAGTATCAAATCTTTAATAGAAATTATTTTCGAACTTACATAAAGTAAGAAACATATTTTTTTATTAATTAATAAGGGAATGTACAATTAATTTTTATGCAAGAAATTAGAAGTGATACATGATATGAGTTGTAAGTTCAAAAAAATTAAAAAAAAATTTATAATTATTGTATAAATTATAAATTTTTAAAATTTTTATATAAATATTATAAAATTATATTATATAATATTATAATATAATATAAGTATATTTATTACATAAATTATAAATTTTTATAATCTATATTTTATAATTGAAATATAATATTCAATAAATATTAAAATTAAACTTATAATTTAAATATATATTTATATTTTATAATATAATTTATAATTTATATAATCATTATAAATGTATATAATAATTAAATAATAAAATTACAAAAAATAATAGATAGAACTAAAATAAAAAAGTCAACATAAAAATTAAATATCATAGGTACAACCATTACATATAAATATATATATATATATATATATTTAACTTATATATAAATTTAAGAAAAACTGAGACTACTGAAAGTATGAAAGAAAAATATAACCAAATTAAAAACGTATTTACTATTAAAAACTCTAAATCGGTAACGAATTCGAAACATACAATAATTTCGAAACTTTTAACAAGTTTAAAAGTATTGTACCTTACAACAAAATTCATATTAGTCTTATCTAAACGTAATCCAATGCTCAAGAACGTAAGATACTACACTACTGACTCCTTGGAATATTAATGAACCTAAGAAGAGACGCGAGACATTAATCTTCGAGAAGAGATCGGTATTATCGCTACGAGTCGAGTTTACGACTCTGAATGAACACCGTTTTCTTGGTAAGAAACGTAAAACGCAAAATACCTTTCTCTCTTTTTTTTCCTCATCCCTATCCCCAACCCCTATCCCCACTTCTCTTCTCACTCTTTTTTCCGCATCTACGCGGCGGTACAATGAAAGTCGATATAAAAAAACAACTAAGTAAAAAAGTAGACTCTTACGTGGCAATCTATTTTTGTCCTACAATTATATTTTTATTTTTCATAACACACATACACACCCGTATATATGTGTGTGTGTACTTCCTCTATGTAAAAAGTATGAAATAAAAAAGGGGTAAATTTTCATAGTTATGCGGGGTCATGGTCGGTAAGGTCGACCTTCCTTCGTACCCGGCAGTGAATAGAATAAAAGAATGAAGGAATGAGAAGAAGTTGCATGAAAAATAAAAAAAAATAAAAACAGGATGAGGATAAGAGAAGTATGGAGGACAGGAGGATCGCGCCCTCACCGCGTGAGGGTTTCATCGCCGCCAGCACTGGGACGCGATTCCCTTCTCTTCTAAGTAATTTATCGTTACTATTAAAATATAGCCATGTCGTCTTCTTCCTCTTCTTCTTCTTCTTCGTCGTCGTCATCGTCGTCGTCGCGGTGGGTACAAGCCGTTATGGTCGAATATAACCGTTTTCTATGGGTGCACGAGGCGTCCACCATGATTTACAGTACTCACGGAGTTATGACGTGCCTTGCCCACCATACTCACGTTTTCCTTATTTCCCTCTCTTAAAAAACCACCCCCCACCCCACCTCACCCCACCAAACCTCAACCTTTCCCTTTCCTCATAGAAACTTTTCCAATCTTTTATTTCCTATTATCTTATCGAAAAACATTTAATATCACAGTAGTTCAACTATTTCTAATGATATATTTTTATTGTAAATGTTTTTTTAAATTATATTATATGAAGAAAAGGAAAGTTTATTAATATTTGGTAATATTTGGTACTATTTTGCAAGGTTTTTATTATAAAATAAAAGCAATTTTTATATTTAATCATATACTATATATTTAAATTATTATATATATTTATAATATATTTATATACTTATAATACATTTATAATAATTTATAATATAATTATAATTTAATATATATACATAACTATAGTATATTTATATTTAATATTATATTATAATATTATTATTTATAATATGCAATATTATATTTTATATATAAATTATAGATAT